>JAPJBO010000370.1:0-208351 GCA_030068145.1 Diplonema papillatum | reverse complement strand
AGCGACGCGGCAACGCACGCGAACGGCGCGGTACCTCACCAGCTCACCAACCTCCCCGCCTTCATCACCGTCATCATCACCGTCGCCCAAGACGTCATCAACGGGGAACATCATCCCCATACAAACAACCCTTCCGCGCACGCCAACCGGCGAGCCCAAAGACGCGCCTCCCAGAAGGAGGCGGAAGCGACCCCTGCAGGAGTCCTCGAAGCTCGCATCCCCGACAGGGAAGCCACGAAGATCGAAGCGATCGCGGCAGGCCGTGAACAACTCTACGCTCGATCACGAAATGGAATGCCTGACTTCTTCCCCATCGTCGACCCGGAAACAGCCAAACCGGCCCGGAAAGTCCGCACCGCGAAAGCGAGCGGGAATTGAACTTGACTTGGAAACGACTAGTTTGACCACATCCTCATCGTCGTTGACTCTCCCGACGGACGACGTCATAAAGTAACACTAGCCCGTGAACAGTGCTCGCCTGCCTTGATGGCACTTGCACCTTAAAGAACTCAATGCTCAACTTGTAGAACGTGGGGGGCCCTTGATCACATTCATTACGGGTGTGGTCGTGGTGTCGGTCGCAATAGTCGCTTTGCTAGCCAAAGAGAGAGATAGAGAGAAAAAGAGCGCCAGAGAGAAAATAAAAGATAACGTTATCTTCCGGAAAAGAAGGGTTAC
Source organism: Diplonema papillatum (assembly GCA_030068145.1). Taxonomy (NCBI): domain Eukaryota; phylum Euglenozoa; class Diplonemea; order Diplonemida; family Diplonemidae; genus Diplonema; species Diplonema papillatum. The sequence continues at coordinate 207,673 of JAPJBO010000370.1, read as the reverse complement.
GCGAACCCCCGAAAAAATAATTACCAAAAAAATAATAAGCATTTATTCGGCAAGATAATTTCCGTTTATTTTGTCGAGGTGTCGGTTTTAGTCCCGAGGGAGGCCCGAGGGGGGGTTGCAACCGACACCGAGGCAAAATTGGCGGAAATTATTGCCGAATAAATGATTTTATTGGGAAAAATAAATTCCCGAGGATGGAACGGATGTGGAACTCGGCCCTTGCATTCTTGCCTCTCTTGCTGGGGTTACACGTGGGATCACGTCTTCGGGAGAGATTGTCAGCACTTCATTTGCACGGAGGCTTCCACACCACTGGAGCGCCAGTGTCGCTTGTCTCACCAGATGATACCACAGATGTTGTCGTCTTCCTCCGGCTCACTCTCCATGAATGCAATGGCGTCTTCCTTGGACAGCCCAGGAGATTGCTTCGGCTTCTCGCCGCTGCGGAAGCTGCGCGCAAGATCGTACAACTCAGGGTACTCAACTGCAAGCTTCTGGCTATACTTTTGGTAGTATGTCGATGCCAAGCGAGAAAATATACTCGCGACCGACGAGCCCTTCTGTGCCTCGTGCAATTTGTCCAGGTACAGGACAAAGTCAGTTTTTAGAGTTAAAGTTCGCTTGAAATACCGGGGTTTTAGGGTCTCCGTGTGACCGTTCATGAATGGGTTCTCTTAGAGCAAGAAAGGGCTTTAAGGTTACGGATTGTATATTTAGTGCATGCTTTCGTTATGGGTTATGGCTAGCCATATCCGGGACTGTTTGTGACCGACACCAAGTACATTCCTTCGTGGAGTGTCATCTTGGGCCCCCCACGTTCTACAAGTTGAGCAGGGGTTGCCTTGTAGCCCGTACCGGTCTGTTGTCCGCGTTTTTATGTATTTTCTCGTAGAGTAGTGCTTGGGTTTCGCGACACTTGCGGTGCTTCACGTGGTGCGCGTTTTTGACGGCTTCCTCGTTTTGATTTTGGCAAACGTTGCGAACGCTTCCCACTCCGCCTCGTACACAGGTGCACTTTTTGCAGGCACCTTGGCGTTCTTCAGAATGTCATCTGCCTCGCGCTGGCGCTTCGACGGCATCGGGATTTTGATTTCTTCCTCTGTCCTTGGGCTGTTTTCACAGTTGGCAGGATCAGAAAGGATGAATTAGACTCAAAACGAGCTCAAAACACGCGATTTCACTCACCACAGGGAGAAATAGCTATTTATTCACCGAGAGAAAAGTCGGTTTCTTGCACGAGGTTTTCCAGATTGCCACGAGAGCCCGCAGGGCTCGAGTGGCAATCTGGAAAACCGAGTGCAAGAAAACGACGTCTCGAGGTAAGAAGATTGCTTTACTGCCGCATCACCTGACTTTTCTGCGTCCGAGAGAGCTACACACAGGGTGTGGGGGACGCCGAAGGCCAAGAAAGATGGCGTGCCACACACCAGCTACTGGCCAAGTTCCTGTCGTGTACAACAGCACAGTCGGCTCACACAATGTACGCTGCACGTCAGCTTCCCAAGTTTCCATGGCACTGGCGGTCTCCGACTCCTGCTCCGCATCCTGCAACGAATGAGCTGGTCCTGCCATTCGAATCATTCTTCCGTTCGCTCAGTAGTGTCAGATCATGCGCGTCAACCTTGTCCCTTGCTGTTCTTTGGCACTGTGACTTCCACAGGAGTGCACCTGAATTGCCCACGAAGACACCGGATTGCCCACGAATGCACCTGTATTGCCCACAAATGCACCTGGAAACCAAAACTGCTATGCGTGCAAGAAAAGTAGTTATGCGTGTAAGAAAAGTAGTTATGCGTGTAAGAAAAGTAGTTATGCGTGCAAGAAAAGTAGCTATGCGTGTAAGAAAAGTAGCTCTCAAGGATGCAGAAAAGTCAGGTGACAGGCAGTAAAAATTTTTGCGAGGGGTCTCCCCTACAGATTTCTGCCTACGACCTTATTTTGCGCCGCCAGCTATTTTCAGTCGGAAAAATAAACGAATTTATTTCCCTAGGGACAATAAATTTCATTTATTTGTTTCGACTGAAAATAGCTGGCGGCGCAAAATAAATTCCGAGATCGGAAAAAATAAATTCGTTTATTTGTCCGGCCTGTGCAAACACAACGGAATCCTGTCAAAAAATAAACGAAATTTATCGTCACGCTCCGTAAGCCATTTACCTTTAGGGAATTTATTTTTCCCAATAAAATACAGTAAAATAAAATACAATAAAATACTAAGCATTTATTCGGCAAGATAATTTCCGTTTATTTTGCCGAGGTGTCGGTTTTAGTCCCGAGAAGTCCCGAAAAATGGCCCAAAATGGCCAAAATCTGGAAAAATTGAAAATTTTGAAAATTTTGCTAAAAAGTTGCCAAGTACATTCTCAGGGCAAAAAACAAATTTGTTAGGTTTGGTACCTCTAAGGGCATTTTTTGGTACCTCTAAGGAAATAAACGAATTGTTTGGTACCTCTAAGGAAGATCACCCTAAAAAATAAAAATAAAAACACAAACCGACGGTGACCCCCAAAACCTTTTTCAACCTTTCCAATTCCCTTCAAGCTAAACCATTATACAACGACCCCCCCCCCCGGGTCGAGCTAATTTATTCCTGGGTGAGCTTTTTTTCAGGCTTTTTTTCCGACTAATTTGTTCCGGGAAGTGAAAATTTGTTCCGGGAAGTGAAAATTTGTTCCGGGAAGTGAAAATTTGTTCCGGGAAGTGAAAATTTATTCCGGGAAGTGAAAATTTATTCCGGGAAGTGAAAATTTGTTCCGGGAAGTGAAAATTTGTTCCGGGAAGTGAAAATTTGTTCCGGGAAGTGAAAATTTATTCCGGGAAGTGAAAATTTATTCCGGGAAGTGAAAATTTGTTCCGGGAAGTGAAAATTTATTCCGGGAAGTGAAAATTTGTTCCGGAAACTAAAAATTTGGGGTTTGCCAAATTTTCCAGATTTTCACCATTTGTGTGTGATTTTTACAATTTTTGTGTAAGGTACGCATACCCGAACCCCCCCCCGCATACCCGAACCCGCAAACCCGCATACCCAAACCCGCAAACCCGAACCCGCGTACCCTAACCCCGCAAACCCTAACCCGCAAACCCCGCAAACCCGCATACCCAAACCCGCATACCCTAACTCGCAAACCCGCATACCCTAACCTCGCAAACCCGCATACCCTAACCTCGCAAACCCCGCAAACCCGCATACCCAAACCCGCATACCCTAACCTCGCAAACCCGCATACCCTAACCTCGCAAACCCGCATACCCGAACCCGCAAACCCGCGTACCCTAACCCCGCAAACCCTAACCCGCAAACCCCGCAAACCCGCATACCCAAACCCGCATACCCTAACCCGCAAACCCGCATACCCTAACCTCGCAAACCCGCATACCCGAACCCGCAACCCCGCGTACCCTAACCCCGCAAACCCCGCATACCCTAACCGGAAACCCCGCAAACCCTAACCCGCAAACCCCGCTTACCCGCATGCGATAACGTTTTTCAAATACACACAGCAGATCAAAGAAAGGGGGGAAAGGTGGAAAATGCAGATCAAACGGGAGTAGAATGTGCACACTCGCTTATCCGACTCTTGACTTACTATGCCGTGTTCTGAAAGCTGTCGAGGGGCCCCTCCATAGGTTCTCGCATGATTCGTTCGCCTATGTAACACTATCCGTTTGTAGTACGCTTCGCAATTGTGTTCTTGCACTCTAGCCGAATGGCGGGTGGCGGATTTCCGCGCTCGGGCGCAAGACACAATTATGCTGCTTTTGCAGTGCAAGCCGAACCCGGTTCGCGACTTCGGTTGCGGTAAAGTGTTACAAAGTCTTCGGCTTTCAGATCCGGATACGCGTATGCAACAGATAGTTAGAGGTCACTTGAAGGATACCCGTGTGCAGCGTTCGAAAGAGTTTGCGTATCTGGAGTCTTTTTTTTTTCGGGGGGGTGCCCTTTTGACCCTATGTATTTTGATATTTTTTGAGAAGAGAATTTACGACAGCCTCGAGGATATTCGTCATTTCCTGCGTTCGTCCAGTGTAATTGTCGTCCAAGTTACTGACCGTGGGAAGGGGTTCCACGTACATGCTGTTAAGTCTGTCTGAGTGCGCGATGCAGTTTACCGATAGCCACCGCGTGCCTTCTGTGCCAGGGGTCGGATACGTTTACTTGCTGACCGGTGCTAACGTTGTAGAAGGCCCACCTATCAGCCTGAGTTCAGCTCCACAAGGTTCGTTTCGTTAAGGCAACTCATGATCACTTCGGTGTGAGGGATTAGTCCTGTTAGAAACTACTTGTGGGCGCCTGCTCCGTTGCGTGGTCTTCTCTCCGTACAGTGTTCCACATCTGGAAGGTCCTTGCGTTCAGTTCGCGCTTCCTGTGGGCACAAAGACAGTCGATGACTTCAGGAAGGAATCAGCCATTCTTGCGTGATGTAATGTGGAGTGCAGATTCCGTTTGTTGCCACCTTGGGTTGTCAGCCCAGTCCTCCCCAGTTCTGGGTTCGGTCCGGGTCCCGTGAAATTAGGTGAAATTTGTTCCGAAACTGAAAATTTGTTCCGGGAAGTGAAAATTTGTTCCGGGAAGCGAAAATTTGTTCCGGGAAGTGAAAATTTGTTCCGGGGTGAGTTTTTTTTCTGGGATGCTCACTGATCGTGTCAGCCATTCTTAGCCCAGAAATGAAAAAAAACTCACCCAGGAACAAATTAGTCAGAAAAAAAGCCCACCCCGGAACAAATTTTCAGTTCCCGGAACAAATTAGTCAGAAAAAAAGCCCACCCCGGAACAAATTTTCACTTCCCGGAACAAATTTTCACCTCCCGGAACAAATTTTCACCTCCCGGAATAAAAAAGTCGGAAAAAAAGTCGGAAAAAAAGCCACCCCGGAATAAATTAGCCCCACACCCCCCCCCCCCCCTGGAAATGACACCGTGATGGCAGAGTGAACAGCGCAAGGGTTCAGGGCTGGACTCCGGAGTTCGACCCCGGGCGAGGCACTTTTCCGATACATGATTTTCGGGGTTTTCGGATAACAGTAAAGTTCGGGTGAAGCTAAGGTAGACTGACTCAAATTCCCCGGGGTGACCAATAGCCGTGAGACATGGAGAAACTCTGCAAAAAAACGCAAATTTCGGGCACATACGACCCCGAAAACCAACAAATTCCAAAACCCATTTTCGACTGGAAAAGTGTCCTCGGCCGGGTTCGAACCCGGGCCTCCAGACCTGAAATCTAGATGCAAATAGCCCTTTTCAATCACGGGGGCAAAAAAAACCGGAGCCGTGGGAATTGACTACTTACTAAAATCTCACTATAAAAAAGTGCCCCCGGGCTTCGCCCCCGACCCCCTAAAAAGTGGGGTTGGCTCGATAGAGCTATTAGCATACCTCTAGTCTCGGATAAAAAGTTTTTTGTGGCTATAATGGTGTTACCCACAATGCTGAATATAGAAGTTTGATAGAAGTTGTATGGAGTAGGGGTGTCACTTTTTATTGTTATAATGACGGTGCACAACGCTGACGTTTTCTTGAGCCGAACTCCCGTTTTCTGCGCGCAAGCCCAACTGCGGTTGTGGTTCGCGCTGCGCGCGGCCCTTTGGACCCATTTCGGGCGAGGTAAAGACACTGGCCTTGCCAACACCTCCAGTACTTTCTGACCACCTGTGATGTTCATTTTGGCAAGGGGCGACTGGCTGGGCAGCTGGCTGGGCGACTGGCTGGGCAGCTGGCTGGGCGACTGGCTGGGGACTGGCTGGGCGACTGGCTGGGCGACTGGCTGGGCACTGGCTGGGCGACTGGCTGGGCGACTGGCTGGGCGACTGGCTCCGTTTTGCATCACAGCCGCGCCAAACCGACGGGCCACCGGCGTTGCTGACGTGGTCACCGTATTTCAAAACAGCCGCGGCAATCCCGCCATGCACTGCTCGTAAGTGCCCAGTGCTATCTGGGAGAGGACTGGTGCGGTTTCTGCTGCCATATTTCCTTGTTTCAGCATAACTTTGTTCACGATCATCGTGAATGTACATGACATTGTTATGTGCAGTTTTGTTCCTTCCCTGGTTCATCCATTTAACCCCTTAACTCCAGGCTCTCAACTTTTCCCTGGTTATTTGGTCGAAATCCAAGCTTAAAACTTCGGCCCCCTCCTTAGCGGTCTCGAGGCCCTTCGAGGGTGCATTTTGAAGCTTGTGTGATATTTTTGCAACTGAGCTCTTCGCATTGAGAGTTTTCCGTCTGGTATACACACGGTGGCCCTCAGGACAGGATGTCTGTCGAGCGTCGAGCCTGTCCTGAGCTTCTGGATTGGTTAGGGCCTTTTGCCCCCCGACCCTCACTGCCCCACTGAAGTGACCCGAACACTGTTTGCCTGAGGCCAGCCTGAGTCTGCCTGAGTCGCCCAGAGTCAGGCTGGACACTGCCAGACTCTGCCAGAATGCAAAGTATGGTAGAGGGTTGCCTCTCTCTTTCCTTCATCGAACTCACCCAACTAACAGATCATCTCGCCTTCATCTGCAGGCTCCTATTTTGACAACAACAAGAGCCCGCCTCTAGCAATGCAGCCGTCTCCAGTGATGAACCCGACTTCGGGTAGGTTCAGTGCCCCGAGGTTTGCTTGTTTTCCGTTAGCTCAACAGAAAACCTATGAATCAGCACGTACCGAACCGTTTCACTCCTGTCTCAGATCACGGATGGCGACAATATCGACGGATATCGGCTGAGAACCCAAATGCGGCCGACACCAAAATCGACGGGGACTGTAGTGTGGTGGCCCAAAACGGCCAAATTCTGGAAAAATCGGCCAAAACGGCCCAGAATGGCCAAAAACTGGAAAATGTGAATCTTGGCCCAAAAGAAAACACTAAGGGTTGGTGTGGTCGGTGGGCCAGTTCCCCGTAGTTCCCCCGTATACCTATATCAGTCATTCTCCTGGCGACCGTTCAAAAATGACCATCCTATTGCAGCGCATACAGTCACCAAAGGTGTCACTAAATCGACCAATCTTTGATGCTATGAGCGCAGGTGTCCCTGGTCTCTCTGTTCCCGGGGTTTTAGAAAAAATGACGACCCCCCTTGGACAAGTTCGGCCCGATATAATTATACTTAGATTATACCGGGGGGTCACGAAATCGTCAAAATACCACCTCGGATCACACAAAAGGTTGACCCCCATGACCCTCCTATTGCACCCCACTTCACCAGGCTAATTACCATCACCCTATGAACGCACTACAGAACTGGGATGGCGGGCACTGAGCCCACAGGGTGCTAGGCCCTCGCGGTGCCCCTTGTGGTATAGTACGGTGCCACAGGGAAAAGCTGTTGCAGCCCATACACCCACCATCCCCGCCTCTAATTCGGTCAATCAAAGATGGTTTTAATCCGGAGCATGCCTGGGAACTCTGTTCCCGGGGTGCTACAGAAAAACTGGCGACCCCCTCGATGGCAAAACACGAGAATGCGTTTTTCGCAAAACCTAATTTTGGGCTTAAGCTCGCCAATATCGAGCTTCGGAGCCTACCGAGGGTCGGAATGAAAAGATCGGATTCAAAACAGTTCAAAAACGCCCTCGGACCAAAGAAAATGACGAGGGGTTGACCGCCAGATGATGAAGACCGCCAGCCTGACCAGACCGGTCAGTCCGACCAGCCCGGACTGACCAGACAGTCTATCCAGCCTGGACAAACCAGACAGCCTGGACAGCCTGGACAGACCAATCAGTCGACAAGCCTGGCAGGCTGGAGCCTGACCAGTCTAGTCCGGCCGACCCAGAGTCCGACCAGCCTGGACTGCCTGACCAGACCAAGCCCTGGCGGTTGGTGCTGCAAGATCAACAGGAAGGGTGGGTCTTCTAGGTCCTTGGTTTCTTTCAATGGGAAAAACGGGAACAAAATTAGTTACCCAATGAACAGATGCAGAACCTGTCCTGCCGTAGGAAGGTACAAGGTTGTTGAGGTAGAACATGATTCATGGATTAAGTTTGAAAGTACGAATCACAGGACGTGGAACATGATTCGTAGGAGCACAAAGTTACCAAGTTTTCAAAACACCGCAACGGAGCAGGCGCCCGGCAGGCAATAGGCTCGGTCAGGACTGATCCCTCACACCGAAGTGATCACGGGTTGCCTTGTGAGCGTAGATGCGCGGGGCTGAACTCAGGCTGCATGAGTGGGTTTTGTCAGGTAACGATGGCCCTCCACACCGGATCTCAAGAGTAAGCTTCGTTTCCAAAAGTCGTGATCAAGTCTGTATACCCACAGAAGGCGCGAACTTAACGCAAGGACCCTTCAGACGTGGAACGCATTGGTCAGAAAAGCAAACACCGCAACGGAGCAGGCGCCCGGCAGGCATTAGGCTCGGTCAGGACTGATCCCTCACACCGAAGTGATCATGGGTTGCCTTGTGAGCGTAGATGCGCGGGGCTGAACTCAGGCTGCATAGTGGGTTTGCGGAACTGCCGTAGCATCGATCAGCGAGTAAACGTATCCATCCCTGGCCGTGGCGCTCGATGGCTTCGGTAAACCGCATCGCGTATACAGACGAGACTTGACTCCGTACTTAGATAGCGAATTCCGTCGAGCATAGTGCAGATGACTTTACGCAGGACGATGCAATATTACCCCCCTCCCCTTCCCTCTTTGCCCTCCCGAAAAGAAAAGGCGTCGTTGAGCAGAGAGTAAGAAAGGATACGGGTGCACGAGCACGCGGGGCTCATGCAGATGGAAAAAATCGGCCAATTTATCCGTAACGTAAAACACGCAAACATGCAAGAAGCTGCAGCGCAACCGGATGCGAAGTAGGGCAGTGCTAAACATGTGCTGACTGCTTCCGAATTGAAATGCTGGTGCTGATCCTGCTGCCAATCTTGTTACGACGGTTGCTTCCTCTTCCTCTGGCCGCATGACTACAAGGGCCGAAGTGGCAGTGAAATTTGAGAAATTGAAACCTCATTTTGGAGGTAAACGCAGCCTCAGATTTGGACTTTTTTTGTTTCGACGGCACCAGACGTCCCCGAATAGTCACTTTGACCCCGGGAAATCTTTCAAAAGGGCCCCCCCAAAAATCGTCATGACCACAAATGTTCCCTTGTATCCCAATTAGAAGATTAATATATCCGACGAATACCTAACACTCGTTACAGGTTAAATAACCCCGTCGCTATCCCGAAAACATCAACTTCACCCCTCGCTTGCCCCCCACCCTTGCCCCCGCTTGGAAACCATGCCAAAGACAGTGACGGAAGAATACCTGTCCAGCCTGAAGCTGGTAGAGCTGCGAGCGGTCGCCGCGGAGCTCGGCGTCGAGGTCAGGGGCCTGCGGTCCAAGGCGGAAGTCAAGGCGCGCCTCATAGAAAAGAAGGAAGGCGCCCCCCTCGAGGACAGCGACGACGAATCCACCGGAGAGGACTCTGAAGATGGCGTTGGGCAGGCATCTGATACGGAGGCGAGACACCCAGGCGCGGGGGCACACCTAGCACGCGGGACCGAGGCGAGCGAAGGACTGCGCGCGCTCCCCCCACTCCATGCCGAGCCCCAATGGCACACCAGGCCTCCGTTCTCGGAGGGGGAGCTGGCAGACCCAACGGAGTGGCTGCGCGACCCGTGGCGGGCGTTTGAAGAAGCGAAGCGGGTTTGGGGCCCATCGACCCTGAGGGCGGCGAGTGCCAAGCGCGAAGTGACGCACCTTCGAGGTGATCCGGCAGCTGGTCCCACGGATACAGGACCCTGCTATACAGAACACCGTCGCCGGCCTCATCCGGGACGCCATCACACGGAGGTGGAACCCGAGGGCGCTGGCGGCGGCTGAGCAGCGCCAGAAGTGGGCCGACTTCCCGTCGGAGATTGTCGAGCTCAGGGAGGAGTACGACAAGGAGGTCAAAAAGACGAAACCCCGCTTCCGGTCCAGGGGCCCCGAGTCTCGTGTACGGCAGGGCGGCAAGGGGTACCGCGGGAGCAGCGCCCACCGAGACGCTCCTTTTCGAGGTGACAGCCGAAAAGGCGGAAAGAAAGGGGGGTGGCCCTCCGGTAAGGGAAATCGGTGGTGAAGGTTACCCCTTCGCAAGCGACGTCCCGCTGCGTCCCCGAAGCCGCAGCGCCCCACGTCCGGGACGGCCGCTGAGAAGGTATGGAGACGTGACGCGGGGGCGAATCACCGACGCCATCCACCGCATCTACAGCGCGTCGTACGCGGAAGCGACGTGGAGCGGTACTCGGCCTCCAAGTGGGCCAGGTTCGTTGCGCAGGCCCACCTGCAGAGTCACCCGCACGCGGATCAGCTCCTGGCGTTCATCGGGTGGTGCCACGCCGAGGGGCTGAAGCCCTCGTCGATCCTCACGGAAGTGGCCAACGTGCGGGCGACTCTTCGGCTGGAAGGAGTTGTGCTCAACGACCACCGCCTCACGATGGCTTTGAGGGGTCTCGCCAAGCTCAAAACCGGAGAGGTGCGGCAAGCGAGGCCGATATCGAAGGAGACGATGTATCGGACGGTGGACGTGCTGACGACGGTCGACCCCCAGGCCGCTGTGGTTCTCGCGGTCGCGTGGCTGACGGCGTCGAGAGTGGGAGATGTGAGGAGACAGCGCGTAGGCTCGATGTCGTGCACAGCGGAAGGCGTTCTCGAGGTCAAATGGACCGACAGGAAAGACTGGCGAAACGTCGGTATCGTGACGCAAGTCTGGACGGGGAGGCTGCAGCCGCTCATAGCTTCCTACCTATTTCGAAGGCCGACGGACGAGTCCCTAGGCGGTGTCAGGACGACTGCCCAGTACGCGGCACTTCTGCCGCGGGGCCACACGGCGCACTCCATCCGGAGGGGAGCCGCACGACACGCCCTCACGGCCGCCGACCCCGAGTCGGTCCGGACCCTGACCCTCCACGCGACCCTGATGGGCCTGATCCGCTACGCCCCCAACTGCCACGTCCGAACGCAACTCCACGCGTCAAGGGCCCTGACCGCATAGCAAAGGGAGAGGAGTTTGCCTCCCTTCTTCACGATGACACTGCCGTGAAGCCGTCGCTGAGCAACGCCGTCTTGCTCTGGGATTTGAACGCGAGGAAGAGCACGACACACGTGCCTGCGCCACTGACAGCGAGGATCTCCCAAGCGCCACCGCCGCTGTTGGACTTTTTGCGCGCAGACGAGATAGCGAGAAGCGCTGGCAGTCACGCGTGGTTGGAGGCCTCCAGATGGATTCGCGACCCCGGGGTTTTCTACGCCAACTACGACTGTTTCGAAGGGCGGCGGCTGCTGGAGCCGCTCTCGAGGCTTCACCCCAGCCATGCAGCAGATGTGGCTACGTCTACGATCACGGGCCGTGTTCCGAGGAATGCCCCCATCGTTGAGATGCGGGTTTTACGGTCGCAAAGAAGACGCCAGACGAGGGCCGTCTGATATGCTGGCCGAAGGCGCTGAACGAGCACCCGACCCGCGATCCGAGCCCCGCGACGATTTTTCCCTCGCGAAAGGAGGTATGGGAGACGATACGCACGTCAACCATGGGCATCGAAGTTGACGCTGTGAGCTTCTTCCACGCGTTTCCGATGCACCCCTCGATATCGATGGCTTTTGGCATGCGGCTTCCAAGGCACGGAAAACGAATACTGAAGGTGATGCCCATGGGCTGGGACAAATCGATGGGAATTGCGACGACTCTGGCTGATCTGCTGGCGCAGGCGGTCAAGCAGAGGTGCCCGGCGGGACGCGTTACACCCTGGGTCGACAATTTCTTCCTGTCGGCTCCGGATTCCCGCACGATGCGGTCCACTTGGGAGGAAGCATCGGGCTACATCGGTCTGAAGACGAAAGACGAGAAGTACACCCCGCGATCGCGCGTGACGTGGCTGGGACTAGACGTCAACCTTGCAGAGAATCTTGTTCGGGCGTCCCCGAAGGCAGTCGGCGCACTCGGCGACGCGATTTCAGAGGCAGAACGCATGTGCACGTACCGAGAATCCTACCGGATCTTGGGGTTCGTGAATTTTTACATGTACTTCCTGGGGGTTGACGCCTGGGACTTCCCAACCCTCTCGCGTTTTCAATCGCGTTTCGGCAGGCTTCTAGCCGAACAACCAGCACTCTGGGACACAGTTTGCCTTCTTTGGCCCTCGTTCTTGTCAGCGCTTCGAGCCGTCACGCAAAGAATAAGCCGGTGGCAATCTGTACAGAAAAAAGCGGGAGGGCCCACGTACCTTCTCTACACGGACGCCTCCCTGTCCGGCTGGGGCATCCTCGCCTCGGGGTTCTTTGCCGAAGGGGGATCCTGGAGCACCTCCCAGTCGAAGGAGCCAATTCACAGGCTGGAGGCCCGTGCGCTGTTGAAGGGCGTAGAGCGCATCTCCCCACTGCTCCCAAGGGGGGCCACCATCAGGGCGATGGTAGATAACACCGTGTGTGTTCACTCCGTAGCCCGGGGGCGGTGCCGCGATTTTCTCACGGCTGAAGTGCTGAGAGCAGCGAAACAGACAGCCGGCCATAGAGGGCAGCGTCTAGAGCTGAGATATGTGTCCACGCTGGAACAGCTCGCTGACCCTCTCTCGCGCGGGAAGCCCGCGCGCCTTTGAATGCAAGAGCCCAGGACACGGCTATATTTTTACGTTAATCACCAAGTACTGCAGCGACTCCGCGCATAAGAAGACGATTGTGACAAACACACCGAATCACTGCCCGACCTTTCTACTTTCGATTTATACATCATCCGCGACGGTGAAGACGAAGCAGCAGACGGAGCCATAGGAGGAGGATGTATTAGTCGTGTAAGATCGCAGATCTTAGAAGATTAATATATCCGACGAATACCTAACACTCGTTACAGGTTAAATAGCCCCGTCGCTATCCCGAAAACATCGTAACTTCACCCCTCGGTTGCCCACCCACCCTTGCCCCCTTTTTTCTGAAGCCGTGTCCTGAGGCGTCACGACGATTGTGACAAACACACCGAATCACTGCCTGACCTTTCTACTTTCGATTTATGCATCATCCGCGACGGTGAAGACGAAGCAGCAGACGGAGCCAGTATACGTAGTAGGAGGAGGATGTATTAGCCATACAGGATAATCCCTGCCCATGTTCGCGCGCGTGGGGCAGCAGTCAGTTGTGTCTGGCAGGTGAGCAGCGTCACCTCCCCTAGCGAGCTCTCGGATCAAGCTGCGTCTGATGCAGCTGTTGTATGGATCGCCTACATACACTCAGCCGCGCGTGCCTTCATTGCGAAGGTTACTGCTGCGGCCTTCTGGGTGGCAGCTGTGTCAGGTCAAGTAGCGAGATCTGAGGCCCTGTAAAAAAGGCTTGTATTTTCCGGTAATACGTTGTTTTATTACCGGCTGCGGAATTTTTTTTCCCCGGCTGGGCTTCGGTCTAGCTCTCACGGCTTCAATCTAGTGGCTTCGGTTTAGCTCTGGTGGCTTCATTCTAGTTTTCGCACATCTTCTTGTGTTGTGAGCATCCTTTGCAATCAAACGTCCTTGATGCGGATTTTGCGCAATCCAGCACAGCGCAAGCCACCGCAGTACACAAGAATCGTGGTAGTGTGTCTACACCATTCCCAGCTTGCGTTTCGACTTGCACGAATTGATCGGTCTGCTCTGGTGTGAAGACTTCACTTTCTTCGAAATGTGCACCTGCTGTGCAGGTCTTGAGGCTCTTCCTCGCGGTTTCACCGTGAAGTGTCGTGTTATTACATTAGCATGCGTGGTTGCTGCGAACCCCCCTGCGGAGTGCCTCGAGCTACCCTGTGAGCTGGTTTTACCCACCAGAAACCCATTTGCTGCCCCTTTCAAGTGGTTTTATGCACCAAAACCCTATTTGTCGACGGTGTGTGCCCCTTTCAACTGGTTGTGTACGCCAAATAACTATTTATTACCGGTAAAAATAACCAACACGTGGATAAGTGTTGGCAGTCGTGTTTTCACACTCATGCAAACTACACCACCGTCGACCAACCTCTTGTCGACCACACGCGATGAAGATGTCCTGTTCTTGGTGAACGTGCTCTAAACGCGGACAATTGCTGTTTCGACGGCATGACACAGCCTTTGTTGTGCACGAAGGCGAAGCAAACATGGGCCCAGCTATGCGTACATTCTCCAAGGTAAATTTCCCTTATATCCCGCCCCTAACAAATATGTGCCCTTATATCCCGGTTCAAAACAAATTTGGTGCCCTTATATCCCGGTTCAAAACAAATATGTGCCCTTATATCCCGGACCGGGATACAAGGGCACCAAATTTGTACCCAAATTTTGGACCCAAATTTTGGACCCAAATTTTGGACCCAAATTTTGGACCCAAATTTTGGACCCAAATTTTGGACCCAAACTTTGGACCCAAATTTCAGACCCAAATTTTGGACTCAAATTTTGGACCCAAATCTTGGACCCAAATTTTGGACCCAAATTTTGGACCCAAATTTTGGACCCAAATTTGAACCGGGATATAAGGGCACAAATTTGTTTTGACCGGGGCATTACACCGAATTAAATTTGTTCTGATGGCTCGAAGGGAATTAAATTTGTTTTGCTGGCTCGAAGGGAAATAAATTTGTTTTTTGCTGGCTCGAAGGGAATTAAATTTGTTTTGCTGGCTCGAAGGGAAAAAGATTTGTTTCTGCTGGCTCGAAGGGAATAGAATTTGTTTTGCTGGCTCGAAGGGAATTAAATTTGTTTTTGCTGGCTGTTAGGGAATTTCAATTGTACCTGCTGGCTACAAGGTAAACTGCTCTTTTTTTTTTCCAACTATTTTTTTTTTCGAGGTTTCGCAAAAATTCGGGCGCGCGAGCGCGAGCCAAAAATAAAAATAGTCAGCCCTCACTCCCGATAGAAGGATTTTGCCGGTCTGAAGGCCTCCCCGACAGTCAGCCGTGGAAAGGGACGTTGTCGCACAGATCGACCTGTTAGGATTGACCGAAGACATGTCGTCGCGGGAGATTGTCGCACTTGCGCTGCAGCAATCTTTGGTGGCAGGGGAACCTGTGGTGAACCAAAATGCCAAACTCGGACCCAAACCTTGGACCCAAATATTGGACCCAAATATTGGATCCAAATTTTGGACCCAAATTTTGGAGCAGGTTTCACCACACCTGACAAGGGACTTTTCCAAAATCAGGTGTCCATACAAGGGGATTTTTTTGAAAGTTTGCTGTCCATACAAGGGACTTTACCCAAATAAAAAACGGACCCCACCCTGGGTTTCTGCCGGGTTCTTGCCGGGTTCTTGGCGACTTCTTTCCGACTTTCTACCGCACCATTATTGTTAGAATTTTTCGTTGTTAACAATAAGTGTAGACAACTCCAGAAATGACTAGACACTACGAAATGAGAGCGGGCTCTAAATAGGACGAATGGTCGGCAACAGACAACAAAGACACACACAGCAAGAAACTCCCACAGATACGATATGCATACGAATACGATACCTTAACGGAACTTTTTGATGATGGTCACCGGAGACCATCAACCCCCGGATCTTCAAGCGAACTTTCACTCTAAATAGTAACCTACCGATTACTGTCAAAACCAGGCCTTCAAACGCGCCAGCTAAGTTTAGCCACCGAAACTCTGGTTTGCCCAAGAACGTCAACCAACTCTATGCGCAGGAATTCGCGACCTCGACGAGGACAAACCCGGAAGTCTAGTTGGGCCGCAACCCCTCAGGTATGGGCGTTCGTTCTGGCGTTTGCTCTGTAGCACGAACAACCGACCCTTTCGGGTTTTCTCACAGAGCACGTGGGGCTCATGCAGATGGAAAAATCGGCCAATTTAACGTAAAACACGCGAACATGCAAGAAGCTGCAGCGCAACCGGATGCCAAGTAGGGCGGAGGCATCGTATATGCAGCTTGGTCTTCCCTCCGCAGAGGGCTCCCCGCAGGGAGACGTCCTACATACGACCTTTTCCCTCCGCTGAGGGCTCCCCCGCAGGGGAGGCGACGGCCTGCACCCTCCGCAGAGGGCTCCCCGCAGGGAGACGTCCTACATACGGTCTGCCCCTTCTGCTGAGGGCTCCCCCGCAGGGGAGGTGACGGCTCGCTCCCTCCGCAGAGGGCTTCCTCGCCGGATGCGCCGCGTGGTTATCTCTGTCCGCGAAGAGTACGGAAGCGTGAACAACGCATTCCCTCCGCGCTGTCGCGATCCTTTCTCCCTCCCCTTGTGTGACAAGGAAGAAAAATCCTTTCGATGTAGCCTAGTGTTCCTTCCGCGTGGAGGCACACGGAAGAGGGCCTCCGCAGGGGTGCCTACCCCCGCGAGTAATAAGGTGCTGTCGGAGGTGAATGTAAGATGTGGCCTGAGACTGCTACCTTTTGTTCCGCATCCTTTCAAACTGTGGCTGACCAAGCCGCTGTTTGAGCTCTGCAAAGGGTTTCGATGCACTCCGAAATGCGGGTACCAACAACCCGGTAGCTGCGGAGAAATGGCTACCGAGCAGGGGTGCGTGGCGTTCGTGGACGCGCAACTGCGAGTAAACAAGCGTCACGCAATTAGCATACACAGGTCACCACTCGTTCTGCAGTGGTCATCAGTTAGCATGAGCTCAACGTGTCGGACGGAGCAGTAGTAGTTGTCGACTTGTAGCAAGCACGTACCGCGGATGCAGAAATTCGACGCAGACGCCACTGCCGCAAATGCAGGCATTCGAGGCCGTTCTGCAAGCGTACGACAGGCAAGACGGCAGAAAGCAGGCGAGAGAGCGTGCCGTACCTCACGCAGGTCGCTCGAAAACGGCGACTCGATATGGAAGATTCGCCCCCAGGAACAATACCCAGCGGAATGGAAGCATGAGGTGAAGCAGGAGGACGAGAGCGGAGAAACGGGGCCGCGCCAGTGGCAGACCCGGACGTTCGGGCTACACAAAACTCGAAGAAGTAGTCTAAAGACGAGGAACACCGACTCGGACATACCAGGAGTGAACAGCCAATCAGGGAGCCCAGGGCACAGGGGAGCGGTGGTGAAGTAACGAAGCTCGCTTGAATGCCACCCCTCTAGTTTGCAAGAGCCAGCATGACACAGCCGTATCAGAAAGGAGAAAGCTCACTCAAAACCACATACGAGGACATGACTTTGGAGATGATGCTTCATTGGAAAAGTGCGTGCCAGGTTCCTCGGTTCCCGTAGTATTGGGAGAGTTTGTGGCAATTGGTGGCTGGTGGTCGGTTGTAGTCCATTGCGTCAAGCACAACCGGGTTTGCACTCGAGGCTTTGGAACATAGTGGTTCCTGTCTGTCAGAGGTGTGCATTCAGCGCTGCAATGGCAAAAAGCGTTCCGGGTGCCTTCTGCAGTGGACCTACACTTTCAGTGCCGCCATACTTATTTATTGTGCTGATTTTGACTCGACAGGACCCTGGTGCAGTTGGTTTAGCTTGAATGCAGCGGTCACCTGCCACAACCTGAAGGGGTGGTGCAAAATAAAAAATTGGACCCCCCTTGAGTTTTTCCGGGTTTGTGCCGGGTTTGCACCGGGCATATGGACCACACCGTGTAAGGGAATTAAATTTGTTCTGATGGCTCGAAGGGAATTAATCCAACTCCGACCAAGCACCTGCAGGTTAATTTCCACTTTTTCCTATTTTTCATTTTTATAGAGTGCCTTCGCTCTTTTGGGCATTCTGGGACTGGAATTTTGCGATTTCGAAGCATATCTTTCCATTGCCGCCCTTGGAAGGCGAAATTTTGACATGATGTTGCACTAGTCTGTCATCGTCTTCTCGCTTATGACCGTCTCTAATTCGTCGACAACGTTTCACCGCAACCTTGACAATCTTTTGTTTTCTCGCGTGGTTTAGATTTCCTTCCTAGGTTGGGCTTGAGCAAAAGAGAAGAAGAAAGGCGGCAGACGTCATTTTGCGTGCGTTCCGGGGGTAGGGGGTTGGAGTGATGGCGAGATAACGGGCAAGACGCAGGAAATTGAGGTACGGGGCAGGTGGGCAGTTCACGCAACTACTGGCCACTGCAGTCACTTTCATCAGTAGACTCGGTATACGTCAGACGCACTCCTTTGAGTGTGGGAGGGCGCCCCTGCTTGCAAGGGCGGCCGCCTCGTTTCTTCAAGCGCTGGGTCCCAGGAGTTTCCGGCTCGTAGTAATGGTGGTTCTTGAGGGTGTGAAACCGGGTAAAACACGGAGCGGGACACAGAGCCACGCCACATGTTTTGCAGACATATTTCGTCTTGACCAAACGAACATGGCATTTGCACGCAACGCGGGTGTCTGTTTCCAGAATGGCATGGAACTTGCCATCCAGGCGCGACGGGTGGTCGCTAGCCCGAGGTGTGCGCGTTCCGGGGCTGAAGTCCTCAGTACTGCGGTTGTCAGCAAGTAACCCGCGGATGAGCTCTTTTCTGAAGTCCTTGAAGGGTAAGGACCCGCGATTCTTACCAAGACGCTTGTACAAGATAAAACTGTTCAACGCAGACACTTCGAGCAAATAAAAGAAGACTTTCATATACCATCGTTTGCCCTGCATGAATCGTGTCGCCCGGGCAAGGTACTGGTCGCAGCGATCTACCCCCCCCATGTGTTTGTTGTAAGCAACCACGATGTCTGGCTTACTGACCTTCAACCGCTTTCCCCCCTTGCAGCGACGCTCAAGCTCGGTCATTGTTGTTCCAATGGGGAGTGTTGACAACATGCGGACTTCACGCTTGTCAACCCACTCCAAGAACGTGATCGGCGAACTTTGGCGATACTGGCAATGGCCGCGTTTCGGGGCCGCAGCCTTATCCGCTTGGGATGGGCGGCCGCGCTTCTTTTGGGACTTGCTAAAAAGTGGGATCCCGTTCCGATTTTTGCGGACAGTTCCGGCCGCGTGGAATCCCAAGGTGTATAATTTTAGCATGAGGGGAATGCTTGTGTAGTAGTTGTCCATGTACATGTGCCTTCCTGAGTATGCATACAGAGCCGCAGCTGCAAGAAGTTCACGCTCACCAACGTTCACGGGGCCAGGGTTAGTATCCGTGTCAATCTTACCGGTATACACTGACGATACCAATGTGTAACCAGTCTGTGACTCAGCCAGAACAAAACACTTCAAACCGAATCGATGCCGTTTCATGGGCATGTATTGCTTGAAGCTGACACGACCTTTGTACTTGATGATCGACTCATCAAAGCTAAGTTCTTTATCGGGAGCATAGACATCCCGCCATTGGAGAGACACAAGCTGGAAAATATCTCTTATCTTGATGAGTCGGTCCGGGTGTTCCTTCTTTCCACTGAGGGGGTCTGTGAAGTGCAGCGTCCTGTGAATATCGTGCCACCTTTTCCTGGACATGGTTTCAGAAAAAAACGCGCATTGTTCGATAGGGTCCACGGACCAGTACGAGTAGAGATCCTGTTTCACGGACAACCCCATCGCGTATGTGACAGCACACCAGCGAAGAAATTCCGCAATATCGGGTGCTTCGTACGAGATACCCTCTTTCCCTGCAGCATACACACTCATGTGCCCAATGATCTGGGTGACCACCAGGTCGGTGAACATGCATCTGAAGATGTCAGTGGGGGAGGAATCCTCATCAAGGTCGTAGGACGGATTCGGTCCGGTCTTCTTGGCGTTGAAAGGGAATTCGAGGTTGGGCTCGACTTTGCTGCTCCACGACAAGGACTTGATCGCTGCACCTGCTGCCTTGACCGCAGCGCTCTCAGTATTCGGTGGGCGGCCTCGCGGTGCTGGGTTTGCGGGGGGCTTCTGTGCCGGTCCTTTTCGTGGTCGGCCGGGGCGCTTCGGTGCAGGCTTTGCGGAGGGCTTCGGCGCCTGTTCTTTTGGTGGCCGGCCGGGGCGCTTCGGTGCAGGCTTTGCGGAGGACTTCGGCGCCTGTTCTTTTGGTGGCTCGCCAAAAAAAATGTTCATAAAGTGGCCGAGATCACCGCTCTGAACCCGCGGGTTGGCCAGGAACACGACGTTGGCCGGGTGGGGTCGGTCTTCGCCTCGCTCGACTGAGCCGGTTCCTCTCAGCACGGCCCAGTTGTACAGCGCTGTGTACACTGTCTCCGGATTGGGCTGGAATCCGATACCGTGTTGGAGGCAGAAGCTCGATACCTGATAAGTGTCCAGCTCCGGTAAGCGTGCCACACTCCTGCAACGCACGTCGAAATGTTCGCGGGCGAAGCTGAGAATGTTCAATGCCGATGGCATCGCAAAACTTCCCTCCATCGCTCGCATGAGTGCGATGTACCCGCACTCCACCCCGCTCTGCTCGTCACGCAGCTGCAGTGTCACACCCCGGATACCGCCGAACTCACGTCGCGACCGTTGCCTGTCCCAGTTCCCGCAAGAGTCGACCACTGTCACCCGCCCAAGCGCGGTGGCGTCGAGATGATGCACTTGTTCGCGCACTGTCCTTCCCGACCTGTTGTTGTCGTCATCGTCATCCTCTTCCTCTTCTTCATCCTCTTCTTCTTCCTCGTCCTCTTCCTCTTCCACCTCTTCTGCTTCCTCGTTGTCCTCTTCTTCTGTCGACCCCACACTCTCCATATCCGTGGCCGCCCGCTTCCTTCCAGACATTTCGTACTTTTCCCTGCCCAAGTTCCTGGATTGTTTCGACTGTTGATGACAAGGCATTGAAAAAGCCGGTTTTCCGGGGGTTTCCCCAATCTCGCCACTTGGTTTCAATCGTCATTGCTGACGAATTTTTGACATTCGAGGGCGGCAATGAAAAGATTTGCTCGAAATGGGTGAATTCCATATTTTTGGGAATTTTTTGGCGCCTCCTGAGCACCCCTACAGAAAAATCCAGATTAAACCGGACATATATGTCCGGTTGGTCGGAGTTGGGTTAAATTTGTTTCTGCTGGCTCGAAGGGAAAACGATATGTTTTTGCTGCCAACAAGGGAATATAATTTGTTTTGCTGGCTCGAAGGGAATTAAATGTGTTTTTGCTGGCTATAAGGGAATTTCAATTATACCTGCTGGCTATAGGGTAAATTGCTCTAACAATTATCGTAGGTTAACAATAGTTGTAGGGGGGGTTTGTGTAGGCAACGATACAACTGTCGCCCCTCACTCTTTGGCTACACTGAGTCAGTCGTGCGCGTGCGCCGTACGTGCGGCCATGCGCATTTCTTCTGAAAGTTGGTGCGCACGCCATTATTCGAAACTAGAAGTCGCAGGCGTCGACTTGCCGCAAGCCAGGGAGAATACTGAGCGTGAAGGATGGTTCCTACCTTGTGATTTGTTGTCGCCCTTCACTGAGTGTTGACGATTTTGTGACCCATCGCAGATTGTTGAGGGTCCTCTTTGCCAGTTTACCATAAACCATCACAGGAATCTCCGATGAATGAGGTGGAGGATGTATCGAATGCTCTCGTTCAGTTCTAGGGGAACCTGCTGTTCATTTTTTTTTGATCGACGACTTCGGACCACTGGGAACGCGTGTGTGCAACTGTTGGGCAGACAAAGCCTGGCGATGTTTCTTCGTCGTATTCTTTTGACGGCGTGGGGCCGTCAGCCCAATCCATTGCCCCCTACCGCCAGATGCGTGCATCTTGGTCTCGCGTGAAACCCTCTTTCATGGTAACAAGCGCGCTTGTCGTTGGAAAGGTGACGGTTGACAGCGTTTGTCAAATAGGTGATTCCACAAGTGCGCAAGGAAATCTACAGTTGCAAGCCTACAGCCCGCATCCTTGTCTGAAAGAACGAAAGATATCGACTTTCCCAGAGAAGGTCCGAGTGACATGCTTCCAAAGCTGGCCCCATGTCACCGAACAAGCTCCTTCGTGCAATTCCCGGAAGTCGTGGGCCTTTGAGTTGCCAGTCGGTTTTACACCGGCAACATGCGCATAGCCGGTGCTGCCGTGGTCAACGTGTCGCCCTTTTGGGAGAGCATCGCAAAGCGATACCCTCCAGCATGTCGTGACAGAGCCGCGCCACGTGCCATTACTATCACCTCTTACCGAGCTTCGAAACAATGCAGCGTTGCACGCCGAAGCGCCCTGCGTTTGAACCACGCGCTAGTCGGCTCCATTTCGCCAAAAGAGAATAGGATGGTGAACACTGTATCGGCCCTTGCGGACTGCTTGTCTACCTTCCAGAGTTCTCTGGTGTTCGAGCGCCAGTGATCTGCTGACCGCGAGTTTAAAGTGCCGCTTTCGGCTGAATCAGGCGTTAAGGGAGCACCTCGCGTCCAGCGCTTCTCTGTGGAGGATCGTTATGTCGCGCGATCTGGGATGGCCAAAGGCCGAGAGCCAGTGCCAAGTTCACAAACAGAACCCGAAGCACGTCCAACGTCGATTGCGCACTTCCGCCGAGCAGTGTGGCCAGAACCGCACTTGAGAAGGTCGATCTGAATTGTTTGACCGCGGCCGGGGGTAGCCACATCGTTTAGGGTGTGGTTGGCATGCCAACGAGTCACAAGAGTCTGCAGGAGTCCGGATCTAAGCAGATGGCGAAAAGGTTGTACAGCCCTGCGAAAGACCACGAGGCTCCTGCCGCTTCAGGTTGCATCATTAGATAGCAAAACCAGGCTCCTGTTGCATTGGCGGGTACCACACTCGTCTAACTAAGCAATTCTTAAACGTAGACTCACCATTATTCCGATCCGGGTGCTCCCGGCACAAATACGTTTCGAAAGATCAAGCGCTTCCCCTGGGACCTATTCGACCTCTCTCAACATTCTAACCATACTTCAACCTTCTTTCGGTTTCACCAATAGGTTGCTCCCCGGCCTCCTGCCGCTGCCTTGCTAAAGTAGGAGATGGCCCCCTGCCAAGAGTGGCTTTTCGACGATGACACCTTGGAGGCTTTGCCGGCTGTCATTTCTTGACAGGCACCCAACATGCAAACCCAAGGCCCGTCGCAATCGCTTTCGGCAATTATGCAAGCAAGGACCAAAATACCACAAAGAACCAACATCAAAAAGCGCTGATAAACTCAAAGGGATTTTGCACTTAGTACGAGGCCAAATCGCTTCCTTTAGTTTCTCTCACTCCACGAGCCAGAGCTCGAAGAGCCGCACTCATATACGAGTGAGTGCGCTGCCGGACAACAACAGACTTTCACTTTATAAGGCGTCTGCGGACTTTTTATGAAGATATACGCGTTGTGCTCCCTCGCACGCACGTTCATTCCCTTGCCGGATCATTCGGCCATTGACTTAGCTTTTTTTTGGGGGAACAGGATACGATGCGACAGACGGCCACCTCGTCGCGATAGGAAAGCTGAAGTAACGTCAGCATTGGGTGAAGCGCATCGGTGTCTCATTCCACATGCGGTGTACAAACAGTTTTCCCCCTACACCAGTTTATTCTTGGAGTATACCGTCCCCAAATTGGCAACGAAAGGTGATGCCGCGCAGCAGATCAGTACGCGAAAATGCGGTGAGGAACACCGAAGGGGTATTGCTTGCTTTTTGCAAACAACTCTACTGCATTCTGGGCCCCTGCAACGTCTGCAGGAGCTGCTCGTTCTTCATCACCTTCTTCGCGGTATGCGGAGCTTCTTTAGTTCTAAGGATCCGCGACCGCGCGCCCAATGAAGTGATCACTGGGTCACTTGTGTGTGTGTGTGTGTGTGTGCGCCGAAGGCGCTCAAGCAAGCTTTGTGTATGTGTGTGTTGCGGACTCGTTTTAACGTGGCGCCTCCCTTAGCGAGAGTGTGTCCACGCTTTGTGTGTGTGTGTGTGTGTGTGTCGCGGACCTGTTTTAACGTGGTGCCTCCCTTCACGAAAGTACGACCACGCTCACATACGGCTAAGTGACGGCCGATGCTCCCCCGGGCTGGGAGTAGGGGTCTCTGCTCGCTCTTCTGTTTGCGCGAGCAGCAGCTGGCTAATGCTTCGTATGCGGCTACGCAGTCGCCGCAGCGTCCTAGTCTGTGAGCTGTGCACAAGTGCATCCGCGGCCTTAGACCATCCGATCCGTGATGATGCTGCTTGAGGCGACAGCAGGTCTCCGCCGGTAGGCGCTTTCTGACACACTCACTGCATCGCGGCTTTCTGTGATGCGAGCAAACCACTCCGGGGCGGGAAGTATTCACCGCGCCTTCTGGGGCCTCGATAGGGGGAGCTCCTTTGCACGGATCCGTGCTTGAGCTTCCTGCCGCTTCAGCCCTCGCCTTCCAGTCCGGCTTTCCCTGCGTCCACCCTGCCGGATAGCTCCTCTGGCAAAAAGGTCGCGGCCCATTCCAGATGCGGAGGGAACGGGCTGTTTTCTTGTTGTTCTGGCCGGCTTTCTCGTGTGTGATCGCGTATCTTCATGATCACATCCTCGGTCGCGGTCAACAACTGTGCACGCCTCGAAACACCCCGCACAACCGTCCCTCCCACAGATGTCAACACGGTGGTGGAGTATTCATGGCCACAGAACCACGGCTGTGCAACCACTTTCCTGTACGCCTTCCCCATTTCTACGAGGCTGAGTGCTTTTCCTAGACCGGATCGGCGGAAGTTCGCCAGCATGGTCTCTTGTTGTTGCCGGGTGGGCCTTCGGCTCTGCACCAAGTCCATGGCGGCATTGCTGAGCGCGTCCGCGTCTACGTTCCGCTCCCGCGCTACGTGCTCAATGCGCATAGTCAGCCGCCTTTGCAGGGACGACACCATCAAGGTCGCGCGCGTCAGGTATGGCTTCAGCTCCTCTGAACATGCCATGCGTCGTGTGAGGTGCCCGACGACCAGCGCCGAGTCGCCTCGCACTGTGCACTCCTCTCCTTCCGCTTCGCCTGCATTCCCCAGCAGGTGCAGGCCCGCCAGCAGTCCTTCGTACTCTGCTACGTTGTTGCTGCGTACGGCCGGCAGTGGCAGGACCACTTCTGCCACTTTCACCCCGTCGCGGTACACTACCGCCCCTGCTCCGGCAACGGCGAAGGCGGTTCCATTCGCTCTCGTCCCGCCATCGAAATATACCAGGAGCTTGCTGTCTCCCATTTCCCTGGCCGGTAACGTAGCGCGGGCTGCCGTCGTCTTGCCGGTTGGTGCTTGTGGGAGGGCTGAGTAGTACCTGCTCTTCAGGTCAGGGAGTCGTCCTGTGTATAGCTCGAACTCCACTGCTAATTCGATCGTGCCCTGGGGGGGCCCACTCCGTCTGCTGCAGCCAGCTGGTTAATGCCATCCACATCTCCCGGCCATATTTCCACTTCGTTTCGACGGCGGCACTGCGAGGGCGGAGTCGCCGCGGACCACGCAGCGCACTTCCCGCTCGACTCTTACTTGCTGAAGGAGCTCTAAGCTAGCCAGGAGTCCTTCATACTCCGCGACGTTGTTCGTGCACGTTCGGCAGGGGCAGTACAATCTCCGCTTCTTTCTTGCCGTTCCGGTACAATACAGCCCCTGCTCCCGCTACTGCAAAAGCGGTGCCGTTTCCACGCGCACCTCCGTCGAAGTACACTGCGATTCCGTCTTCGGCTTCTTCGTCCGGCAGCGTGTCCCGTGCTGTTGTCGGCTTGTTCCTGGGGACTTCGGGTGGCGGGGCGTAGAACCGATTCTTTACCGGGGGCAGCTTGCACCCCGTTTCCAACTCAAAGGCTACCGCTAGCTCCATGTAGCTGATTCCCGTTTCCTGCCCCGGCGACGCCCACTTGAGCGCTTTCAGCCAGCCCGTGAAAGCTGTCCAGAGGCTCGGGCCATGCTTCCATTTCGAGGTGGTTGCTGTGTGTGGGATGTCCGGTACGCTCAAGACCCGGGGGACCGTCGGTACCCATCCTCGCGGATACTCTACCGTCCGGTGGTGTCGCGTGGACCGATCCGCCAAACCATCCGCTTCCTGTCTGGCCACCAGTACCGCTACGAAGAACCTCTGCAGTCTCACCACTACACGGAGACGCTGGTGCTCGTCGATGGGCAGCGGGTATGCGTTTTGCGTTTGGGGGCACAGGGGGACTACTCCACAAAGACGTAGACACGGCGGCCAAGTTCCTTGGACGTTCTCCAGGTCAGCGTACTCCGACCTCGTTTGCGCCCACGCCGTGCACCTCCAGAAAAGGTGTTCGACTGTTTCTCGTTCCAGCGAGCCGCAATACTTGCACGGGGCCTCGAGACCGGTTCGCCCTGTGGCCGGTGTTGCCCCCGCAATTACTGTTCTCAGCATTCCTGCTTGATAAGCGGTCAGTGGCGTTTCCTGCGTCTCAAGGAGGTGCCTTGTGGCCCGCGTGTCGATGCCGTGTTGGGCTCCGTCGAAGTCTGCCGGCCTTCTTGTCGCTAGCTTCTTCATCTCCCGCAGACGCAGCGCTTGGCGAACGTCATGCTGCAGAAGCTTTGTGTTGCCCATTGACGCTGCATCGTGGGTCACCGTCTCTCCGGCATCGTTCTCGTACGTGACCGTCGTTGGCGCCGTCCACCGCCAACCTATGTCCACCAGTGCGTCCTTGAAAAAGGCGAACGGCCCCCGCACCTGTGCGAGCGCAGCATCTCGCTGCCACGCCACTTGCGCCAGCCTCCGGACATGATCCCATTTTTGGCTCTGCTCCGCCCACGTCGTAATCCTTCGGTATTGGGGAACTACGATTGGATCTAGCCTGTGTCCGTGGTGAAGGATGTGCAGTACAGCTTCTTGGGCACGGCGGGGGCCGCCTGTCCATACCGCCGCAGTGAACAGCCTTCTCAAACGCGCAGCGTCTGTCCTTCCGATGGTCGTCACAACTGCACCATAGTACCGCTTCGCCCCGGCTGCCATGCTGACTGCTAAATCTTTGGCCTGCGCGGGTAGCGGTAGGAGGGCGGCTCTTCTTAGGACCGCTTCTGCTTCTGCATTACGCTGTGTGATTCTGCTCGAGAGGGTGAGTCTTCTGTTTGGTGACTGGGGTTTTGTGGACAGCATCACCCCCAATGCGTCGAACTCAACCCGTCTGGCGAGCGTCACCGGTGGCGCTGCCGGTTGCAACGCCCTATCAAGCTCGGTGTATTGCACTGGCTCCAATGCACCCTGTGCTGTGGTGAAGCAAAAGGACTTCTTCTGCGCGCACACTCGCATTCCCGTTAGCCCGGCGAACTCGCTTGAACGTTGTACCGCCTCCTTCAGGTTTGCGCAGTTCTTCAGCAATGCGTAGAGATCGTCCACGTAAGACAATGGAATCGCTGCGTCAAGCTCAGCGATGTGTCTCATCCAAACGCTGATCAGCACGTTTATGAGCACCACGCTGATTGGACACCCTTGCATGATCCCATTCGTGGGTATGAAACCTTCCCCAATTGTGTTTCCAACACGGAAGTGACGCTGCATGTTGGCATACGCGGCTCGCAAAGTTCGGAGGACAGTCGGATGGAACCCCAGCTCTTCGGCGAGTTTGAATGCTATTTCCGCAGGCACCGAGTCAAAGCACTTTTGGAAGTCCAGCGCTAGGCCGTATAGCGGCTGTCCCGTTATCTGTGCTTCCTCAATTAGTGCGGCAAGGTGCCAGATGAGGTCGTCAGTTCCGTGTTTCTTCCGGCACCCGTGGAGCCCACTGGGCGCTATGGCGTCCATCCACTCCAATGCATCCCGCGCCCTTATCGAGGCCCATATTCTGTATAATA
Source organism: Diplonema papillatum (assembly GCA_030068145.1). NCBI lineage: Eukaryota > Euglenozoa > Diplonemea > Diplonemida > Diplonemidae > Diplonema > Diplonema papillatum. The sequence continues at coordinate 180,261 of JAPJBO010000370.1, read as the reverse complement.
CCGGGGTTATCGTTATTGGGCGCTGCGACAACGGGTCTCCGGTGCTCTCCGGTTTGGGAAGCAGATGGATGATTGCGTGCATCAGCGGTGCCGGCCATTCCCCGTCTCGCTCCACGCAGTTCATTGCGTCCGCCATGAGTTCCAGGACCTGTGGCGGCAGCTGCTGCAGCTCGTAGACGCGCCACCCATGGAGCCCGGGTGACGACGTTTTCTTCATCTTCGCCAGTGCCGCCTTCAGGTCCGATGTCGTGATGAGATTGTGTTGCATCGCTTGCCGTGCAGGGAGGAATCGCGCGTAGTGGATTTTAAAGGTATCCCAACTTGGTTCGGGGGTCCCAGCATATCTGCAAAAGATCCCTCCCCACGCGTCGTCGCCCCTTAGCATTTCGTCAATCTCGGTGCTGCAGGCCGTCAGCGTCCCGTCTTTCCTTCTGAGCAGGGCTAGCGGACCACTTCGGCTCCCCGCCAGAAACCGGTATACCTCGCCTCTTCCTGCTCCGTTCCATGCGCTTTGCATTTTCTCCTTCCAGGCGCGGCACCGCTGCTGCTTAAGGGAGTTAATGGCATCTCGCTGGGTCCCTTCCAGCTCGATGAGGGTTTCCATTGATTGCTCGGGCTCGAGCGAGATTGCTCGAGCTCAAGTGGGCTCCCATTTATTTGGCGCAGGCGGGACCCCAGCGGTTGCGTCCCCGCCGTTTTAAATAGGGCCTCTCGCGCTCTTTGCTCTGCGAAGGTCCGGTCCCTACCGACCCATGTTCGAGTCCCCGCCGCGCCTCTAAGATGGTGGTTCGGAGCAGGCCGATGACCTTATCGCGCTGCCTTGCTGACCAGTCGAGCGCCCCCCTCGTCGAACAAGCCTGCCGTGCCGATACTTGCTTCATCCTCTGTTGAAACCCGGCCGTTCTGCCTTTGCATCCCCGCAGCGCGTCAGGCTGCTTGTGTGTGTGTGTGTGTGTGTGTGTGTGTGTGTGTGTGTGTGTGTGTGTGTGTGTGTGTGTGTGTGTGTGTGTGTGTGTGTGTGTGTGTGTGTGTGTGTGTGTGTGTGTGTGTGTGTGTGTGTGTGTGTGTGTGTGTGTGTGTGTGTGTGTGTGTGTGTGTGTGTGTGTGTGTGTGTGTGTGTGTGTGTGTGTGTGTGTGTGTGTGTGTGTGTGTGTGTGTGTGTGTGTGTGTGTGTGTGTGTGTGTGTGTGTGTGTGTGGGATCCTTACTCCGTTCTATGGACTTGTCGACGTCTCTGGAGGTCTCAGCTCCACTGGCCACGACACTGGCCGGTTGCTTCGCGCTGGCGTTCTCCAGCGGGTGCACGTCCTCGCAGCAACTGCGGGATGCAGGGCAACAAAAGGAAACGGAAACAGGCAAGCTAGAAAGGGCCGAAAATGGCACAAGAAGAGCGAGGGGGGGGAACCCAACCAAAGGGGGGCCACCACCCAGCCTGCGACGTGTGTTGGATTGTGATCCCTCCCGTCCAACCTCGTAACGAGTGGATGTGAAAAACTGGGGATGCATTGCCTATCCACAGAACGTAGTGGATCCCACTAGACGCGCCTTCGGCGCTCAAGCAAGCTTGCTAGTATGTGTGTGTGTGTGTGTGTATGTGTCGAGTTGTGCTGCGAGAACAGTGAGACAACTTACCGCTGCAGGCTTCTTGTGGCTCGAAAAAGAAATAATAAGCGTTAGAGAATGAAGTGTCAAAGAAGTAGAAAGAGTGGGGAATCATCAAACATCCCCTGACACCATGATCAGATCAGGTTCGTCTTGTTGGTCAGAATTCAAAATGAAAACGCACGCCCTGGCGTTGCGCGCAAGCAATCCACACGGTGCCCTGGGGCTTCAGCATAGCAACGCACCACTGGCGCGAGGAGGGCCTACGTGCATAACTGTCCCCCGAAGCAGGTAAACCCATGGGCATGATTGTCAGTCCACGACATGCCTTCACTCAGTCCTCAAAAACCACTGCAGCACCATTCATCGGTAGCCTTTGGGCCCTACCGCAATAACCTTGTTATTTTCTCTTTCTCTAGCTTCTTTCCGTCCGTTTCTCCTCCGCCCTCGAATCAAAAAAAATATACGTTTTGCCAATTTTGATTTGGAGCGACTCCTCATCCAACAAGAAAGGTTTTTGTTGATCGAGCTCGTCGCAGTGAATGAAGAATGGAAGGAGACCTGACAAGTTGCGTAACAGACGAGACACGTTCTGGACTGGCGTGTTCTTATCCTTGCAAGCCGTGTTGTCAGCTTACACACTGTTCGAAGTGTTCGGGGGCGTGTTTCCAGGCGCACAAACCGCGTGCAGTACATCGCATGTCAGGTCTCCCGCAGAAAATTAACGCAGGTGAGATGTTCGCAAGAAATACAGAAAGCTGCCTACTGCTTTTCCGCGAACACCGTCCGCAACCTCGTAACAGTTGCCACTGGCCTAGAGGCCCGGCAAATTTTCAGAACCTCCGTGCGATATCCGTTCCCTCCTCTGCTTTTGTAGGAAGTACACTATCTTTTTTTGGGTCGTTACACAGTGAGCTCTTTCTGCGAGTGAGTTCACTGTGGGCGGCTTCGCTCGTACCTTAAAAGTGCTTGCCATACTTTCCGGGCCAAGAGCAAGGAAGGCATCAATTCTTCGTTTTTGTATAAGCACCCGGATTGTAGGTAATACTTGAGGAGACTGCCAGTTGCGAAATCTCAAAAAGAGGTGTCCCACACGAAACACCGGTGTTTAGTGGCGGGCGTAAGCGTTCAATCAAAGAAACCCTCCGTCGAAATAAGCACAAGGCAGCCCCTCGAGTATTCTGTTGAACGGACCAGGGCTCGTTCCTGACCACCGCGAAACCCAAGGTCTTGAAGGTTTTCCGAGAAAAAAGTTTTGTGGGCTCGATTTGCCCCCGCCCCCCGGCATAGAATGAGATAGCTCGCAGTACAGCATGCTTGAACACATGAGAAGCCGGCAGGAATCAACGTTTTAGGTCGTCTCCAGGCTTCCGCGGCGTATTTTGCCGCCACTGGGCTCGCTAGATTCCAAGGGCTCGCGGACGTACCTGCGGACCGTTGCCATCCAGAGAGCCTGCAACCTAATAATGCACCTGTAAAGGCGGCCCCGAGGCCAGTACTCAAAAAAATCCGGTGCCTCCTAAGTCAGCGGCAACTGAATGTTAGCCGCCAGCTTCACGAAACGAGCTGTGGCAGAGGAAATCGTAGAAGAAAACACAAGAAGCCGCAGCTGGAGAAGTTGCAGGCACAGGAGCACTTGTTGTGAAACGTGTTTTCGACCATTATTCAAACATTGAAAGCAATACCATGGAGGACCCAGAGTTGTTGTTGACAACATAATATTATTGTGTTGAGGTGTCCTTGTCTTGCAAGCAAGACACAATGCCAGCTGCAAAGCTGCAGTTGGCGTAGCCTTTTTTCGTTCGAAACCAGCCGTCGTGCACACTTCGGATTATCGGTCAATTCGCTTCGACATCGATCATCAGACGTCGTTTTCAAGAAATGCCATCGACGTTTAAAAGGTTGCTCTCTGCAGCAGCTTGACATGCAGGTGCTGCAAAAATTATAAAGCTGGCTCGGTCAGTTCTGCATGTACTAAACTTGGCACACGCATGTGTGTACGTACTGTTGTTGGGTAGTCAGAGTCGGGATATCTGCCCAGACCTTAAGAACGGGATGTCCGAAGGTTGGGTCCGTCCGACGTCCAAGTAGCAATCCAATGGGAATACCCCATTTGCGAAGGCAAAGGAACACAGTAAAAGCAGGACACTCTTCTATTCTTTATCCGACCACTCTGCTTGCTCCTTCCCCCCCTTCAAAGCGTCTTCATACCCTTTACTGGAAAGCAAGTGTGCTTGTTCTTGCGTTTTGTCCCAGTGCCCTGCCGACTTCTACAAAGATCTGGCTGCTCTTCTATTACAGCTGCTATTGTCATCCAGAAGCCAAAATGTGTCCGAGGAATGCCACTGGAACACACAACTCTGCATCCAAATCCTGGACGTTCACCCTATCCTTAGAATTGTATCGAATCGCTTGCCGCTGTCTATTACGGTGTACCACGATCAAGTCTATCCCCATCCCCTGGAGCTTCATAGAGTGCTTGGAGCTGTCTATACCATGGTGTATCAGGAAGGGAGACCGGTTTATGGGCATCGGCTTGGGTGGCATTGAACATGATCCGTGGTCGAGAGTACTCCGCGTTCAGCTTCGGGTGCCCCAATCCCCTCGCGAGGACCATGGCTCGTAAAACACTACCACCACCCTTCTCTTAGCAGATCAAACTCAATTTATATGAGCCCCGCAGTCCCTTTCGGTGCCTATCCATTCTGCAGTGCGTGCCCTCATCACTGAGCCAGTTCACCTACCCCCCCAAAGCGACCCGAGCTCGATTGCGGCGATTAAGCTCGATTCCGCTCGGCTTTCGCTCGATTACTCTACGGAACTCGGTTTGTTCTACAAGGCTGATGCAGATTATCGCCACAGATTCTTTGCATTCTACCCCAAATTACAAGGCTCGACAACATTCGATCGGGCAGGGGGCGAATTGGCTCAGTGCCTTCTTTTCTTTTACTCCTTGGGCTCTTGCATTCATCCGCAATATTGCGGCTGCCTCCATTTCTGCCCATGCACCGCACCCTCGCTCCCATTCTGTCTATTACATTCAGTCGCAGTTTCTCCGAGAAGTCCTACCCCCTGCCCCATTTGCCCCACTGATGAGTCTGCCAAGCACGTCCGGGGCTCATTTCCCTTGTTGTCACATGCACCGCAAATGTCGCTGCCTGGACGACTGCCTCATCAAGCTCTGGAGCGGCAGGATAGGAAGCGTGAACCAATGATCAGCCGTCTCACGCACCTTACAAAGCCCCGATGGGTTTCAATGATATCTGATGCGCAAAAGATCGGACAGCGGCACCTTTTCCAAGTCCGTCAAAGGATTGGCTTCAAGCTTGCACACTTCGCACAAGCTCGGCTACGATGCTTGGATCAGGCATACCATTGCGTGCCACTGCACGCAAAATCGTCAGTGATTTATATATGGGTCTGGTGCTCGGGGCCACCCCGAGCGCGAAAACCGTACACCGCGAGAGTAGGAGAAAGTAGAAAAGGGAAGCTACAGTTTTCGTTGACCGCACTACCCTGAGCCCAAATCCTGGACGTGGTTTCAGGTGGCAAATGACCAAGACCAGAAGGTCCTACTTGGGCGGTTCCTCACACATTGCATTAGTAATTTATAATGGGTCTGGGGCTCGGGGCCACCCCGAGCGAAAAAAAAAATGAATTAATTTTGGGCTGGGGGTTGGGGTAGGGCCGGGTCACTACCAACCGGACCACATGTGGATTTTGATTTATTTTTCCCCCCACCGGTTGGTCCAATGTGTCTAGTGTCCACTTCCGAGTCCACGTTCACTTATGTGGCGAGTTATAGAGTACGGGAGGTTACTCCTCGCTCGTTTGCCATCTTCGACCGTAACTGCCCCTGTCCTGGTGGTAAAGGTTAGCATGCAAAGAGCCTGTGGCGATAATCTGCATCTGCTCTCTTTCGTGACTACCTCTTCGTGCTACCTCTCTTCGTCACTGGCACCTTATCTCGCACCTCTGTCTTCGATGATGGCGAGTCCTTACGCCGCCGCTTCGTTGCAGCGGCCGTCCTAGTGTAGTCGCCTTCTGCGGCGTTCTCGATGCGGTGTTGGCGCCAGCATCCGCCGCTTCCCTTGTGGCGCTTTGGGCCGATGGTCGCAGCTTGCGTCTCGACTTCGGTGTCGCTTCGGGCGTCCCCGGGAGCGAAGGCCCGCGCTTCCGTCTCTTCGCCGCCGACTCCGCACATCGGCTTATCGTGCTGCAGGCATCCGTGGTGTGAGTTCCTGCAGCATTCCGCGATCGTCTTGCACGTCCCGCACTGCGCCATCCTGTGCTCGCAATACTTCACGGCGAGGCCGTCCCCTGTCGCGTGGTGTGCCTCGGCAGCAGCGCGCTACCGATGCTTGCACTCTTCGCATTTCACCTTTTGATGTCTCGTGCACACTCTCTCGTCCTTGGTGGTGCACTGGGTCTCCGCCGCCCACTAAATTTACTCTTCTGCCCCTTCTTGCCGGAGGTGCCGTCTTCGAAGGCGTCCCACCAACACGTCCAATCCTTTCCTCCCCATACGTGGAAAATACGTCCATCCCCCAGACCTCATCATTGAAGGCGCGCCTGTTCGTCCCCAGCTGCGACTCGAGGACGAGCATCGTCTCTGTCCCCGCACGACCTCTGGTGGAACGGTTCCTGCTCTCCTTACCGCAGCGGATCCTTTAGCTGCCTGTGTGTCAAACCGTGTCAACCTGTACCTCCCAGTCTGTCCTTCCTTCTCAAACTCTATCTTCGTCTTCGGGGCATAACCAAACACGGGACCGCTCTAGGGCCGTAACAGCGTAGCCCCCTCCCCGCCTTCGCCAAGGCCGGCTGCAGGGTAAGTGGTCGCCACAAAGGAAATACCCCGAAGCGCCCCGAATTTCCCCGATACTCCCCGATATTTTTGTCTGGACCAGGTGGAGCCTTGTGTCTTGCAGATCACGTGATTTTCTCTCGTAGGTAGGTGCAAACCCCAGGTTCCTTATGAAATTGCAACCAAACACTTGTTATAACAAGCAATCACTTGTTATATAACAAGTAATCACTTGTTATATAACAAGTGGCACTTGTTATACATTTTCACTTGTTAGGTCACTTGTTATAGAACAAGTGATTGTGCATGACAAGTGCGTCGTGTACCCCCTACCCCCCCTTTTTTTTTGGCATCGTCTCATATATATGTTGAAAAATCAAAAAAGGTTGCGGAGATCATCTCGCCTATGAAGACATCCATACTTGATCCATACTTACTTCTTTGGAAAGATATGTCACAAATCTTTCAAAATCACCCTTCATCGGACAAAGGTGCTGCCCGAGCTGCCAAGCAGATGCCACTGCAAAACTTGGGGCCTGGCCAGAAATTGGTGGTTTTCGAGTTCTTGCCTGTGCTCATTACAGAACCCAAGCTCTGGCACGTGCCAGGGAACCAAGCCACATCCAGCCAGTGCATACCACTAACTAAAGTCGTCGATGGTTGCTTCTTTGGAAAGATACGTCACAGCTCTTTCAAATGCGCCCTTCATCTGACAAAACTGTTGCGCGTGTGACGAACAGATGCCACCGCGAAACCCGGGACCCAGCCAACATGGGACAGTAGCAAAAGACGGGGGGTGAGTGCTCGAAGGCGGACAGGGAAAAACGGGCGTGCGAAGAGAATCATTTGATTTTGTGCAGCGACGGGGAGAAAGGGTCTCTGATTCCACTACTTCTTTGCAACTTTGCTGATTCTGTGGCCAGCCGACAGTGTACGATCCCTCCCTCTCTTGAAGTGCTGGGTCCTTCAAACGGTCAACGGTGCCTTGCATGGTTGGGTCACGGAAGAGATGTTGCGCCATGGTGTGGTACCTTCCGAAACACGGCACAGAGCACCTTTGCGCTACTGTCGCTGCTGATCCAGCTTGACGAGGTTGTGAAATAGCCCGTTCAACCCGTGCTTCTGCTTTTCTGTCTTGCGAGCAGATTGGGGCGAAGGTGAGGGTGGCGGCATCGTTTTTTTTTGGAAGGGGGTCCCGTCTCTGTAGAGCACCCTGTTGGGCAGTCCTTTTCGGCGGAAAGGAGCTCCATCACCAGCTTGCGCTTGAAATCGGGAAGTGAAGGTGTTCTTCCTTTCTTGTCAGTCCTCAGCATTTTCCACACGATGTGGCAGTTGAGACCTCGACTAAGTAGAAAAAAGTTTGAGGTACCAACGCCGGCCCTTCATGAGTCGCCCGCAAACTCGCCATGAGCTGATCGCCCATGTCGACGCCGCCCATGTACGTGTTGTACGAGTTGACGATATCCGGCTTCTCCACCTTGCGTGTCTCCTCGTTGACACCGAGGGCGAAAAAAGACTTTTCTACAGAGGCGGGAATGCTATAAAAAAATTACGTGCGCTCGGCTAAAGCCCGGCGCGGGACGAGACTGGAGGCAGCAGTTAAAGTTCGGGAAACAGTAAAGTTCGGGCGAAGCTAAGTTCTGGTGAAGCAAAGTTCGGGTTCTGGTGATGCTGAGTTCGGCGTGTAGCAAGTTTGGCCTGTGATGGCTAGTTCGACGCCTAATACCCCAGTGCTGTTATCAAACGTTTGCAAACGTACGTTCGTCAAGATTTATCAAACGCAAACGTTTGACAAACGTGCACACGTGACGTTTGCCAATCGATGGACCGGGTTTGTACAGTACACGACCCTTGATAGCACTTGTCCACGTGGCTGCCGGCGGACACGACAAATAAGGGGACAAGACATCCTTCTGGTTCTCCTTGGACATGCACAGGGAGATGCAGGGAGATACTAGCCTTCCCTCCCACTTTCTGGGGCTCCGGACATGAAGATCCTGCCCTTGTGGCTCGAGTGTTCACAAGCCGACCCCACACTCGGATCCCCACTGCAGGCGCAGCCAGCGCCTCACCCACGTTTGATACACGTCTGACATAAATTCTGCAAACGCAAACGTTTGTCAAACGTTCAAACGTTCAACGTTTGCCATGATCACTGTAATACCCGGGGGGGAGACCCCCCCGGTATCCCGGGGTGACCCATATACCGCGAGATACTGAGAACCTCCGCAAAAAACGCAATTTTCGGGCACATTAGACCACGAAACGCAACAAACCTCGAAAACAATCTTCGACCGGAAAAATGTCATGGGCGGGGTTCGAATCCGGGCCTACCGGCCTGAAAGCCGACGCCCGGTCGCTCTGCCAGGTCGCTCTGCCACCCGCATACCTTTTGGAAGGAAAAACGCTTTCCAAAAACAAAACACTTTTTTCATGAAGAAAAGTCGGGTTGGCTCGAATAGAGGCATTTGACTGGAGGTCCTATGAACATTGCATGTTCATAGGACCTCCAGTCTCGAAAAATAATATGCCCGCCTCGCCCAAGACCTGAATTCTTGTGTTATTCCCCGCTATTTTGTGACGTAGACCGGCTGGCTCGTAGCGAGGGGGGACCCTGCCGTTCACAACCGCTTTATCCTCCAGGGGTCCAAAGGAGGGACTTCCCAAAGAACAGCCAGAAACGATGAAAGCGGCGAAACACCGGGTCTCATTGCGGCAGCGCCGACCGGTCAGCAGCTCGGCCGGAGAGCTATTCACGGGGCAGCAGAACGCCGAGTTCAGTGCCGACCGGTGGAGCGAGGCCGCGGTTCCGTATGAACGGAGCCTCGGAAAGAAAATGGAGGCCTACACAGCCGCTTCACTACATTTGATGCGCGAGGCGTTTGATATTACGCACTTCGGCGACTTGCTCGACGTTGGCTGCGGTTCGGGTGCTGTAACTGATGCGGTCGTTGCGGCTCGCTATCCCCTTGACACGTTTACAGGTACGATGTTCTGCTTTTCATGCAAGAATGTGCACACGGCACGTCACCGCCCCTTCGTGCTTGTTCCCTACCGCACCACCAGGTGACTTGTGCTCAGATCGCGGTATAGTACGGTGAGCCCGTATCACTTTGAAGGACTCCCAGTACATGCGCCTTTTCATCTTGGCAAGGGTGTCGTGGGTGTATCCCCCCTCTTGTCAGCGCAGGCCTTACGTTCAGCATTCTGAACGTACTGACTTCAGCACGTTAATTTTCTTAGTTTCTTTACTTTGCATCAAATAGGTGTCACGGCAAGTTTGGCAGCCGCTGCTTAGCATGCAACATGCATGCTATTCCATGTGGTTCATATACTCAAAAGAACTCAATGCTTAACAAAATCTGTACTTTATTGGTGGCTTACCGTGGTCGCCAGCAAGCCTCCCTCGGGTTTGTTAGGCATAAAACGGTACCGGACCCCTCCGGTGAAAGAAGCACACCAAGAGAGCGCGGAGAGAAAATCAGTAAGAAGAAGAAAGTCAGAAAACAGACCCAGAACGGAACGTCCCAGGGGAAAAAATGGAGGAGATCGAACAATACCTCCAGAAGGCACAGCGACTCGCTGAGGAGGCGGAAGACGAAGCGCAGATCAGCGCGGTGTTCGGGATCATCAAGGTCCTGCTCATCTTGACCGAGAAGGCCGGGCAGAAGTGAGCCCGAGAACGAGGGATGGCGACGCCCCAGACGAAATCGAAGCCGAAGACAACGACGAACCCGAAGGCCGGGCAGAAGCAGCCCGAGAAGGCCGGGCAGAAGCAGCCCGAGAAGGCCGAGCAGGAGCAGCCCGCGAAGCAGACGACGGCGGCGCCCATGAAACATACGACGGCGGCGCCCGCGGAACAACTGAAGCAAGCAGACCGCCAGGCGGACACCGCGACGAAAGAAGGAACCGCCCGGAAAGAGCCGCGAGCGAGCGGATGGAAAGAAGTGGTCGGAAGGAAGAAGCCGGCTGCCCCGAAGAACGCAGGGCTACGGACCGACGACTGGGGGATGAAGGCCATCGACGTGAAGAGCGTGCTGGAAGGGAATACGCGGCGCGGAATCGTTGAGACGACGACGGAGGAAGGGAGAAAGGTCGTCGCCCACGCGAAGGAGCTGACCGACCTGGAAGCAGACGGCGTCGCCCTCGTGGTCATCACCCCGAAGCCGGCAGACGAGGAGCGCTCGACGTACGAGATCGTTTTCTCGACGGACGGGACGCCGTCCTACAGATACGTCACCCTGTGTGGAGACGCGCGGGCCGCCCAGGGGAGGATCGGGCTCAAGAAGACGGCCAACGAGACGCAGGTGCTGGTGTTCACTGCCCTGCACCGGGAGCTACCGAAGGAAACCGTGACGCTGCTCACCGACAAGAAGAAGGGGGCCGGTGTGATCGACCGCATGTGTGCAACGGCGGCAAGGGACAACGGCGCCGAGATCGAGAAGCGCCACCGATGGCGACACGCGGACCTGCCGGAGAGGAGCACCTGCATGGTGCGAGTGACGCTGGCGCAGGCCAACAAGCTCCTCGCCTGCAGCGGGAACGGAGGCCACTTCTGGTCAGCCCCCAGCTTCGCACGGGGTGGAGAAACGGACAGCGTCCTTTGGCTCGACAAGGCCGCCACCCTCGACGACGCACTCGCCCTGGCGGCCCTGCCTGGCACCAACGGGCTGGCTGCGGCGGTGACACGCCTGGGGGTCCGCTACACCGGCGACGAAGCACTGGAGGAGCTGCAGGAGGCGGCCGGCGACCTCGTCGCCCCGCCACGATACGGCGGAGGGCTGGCGTACTTCGTCACCGGCGGGCGGAATGAGCACGCCGCGGACATCACAGCGGCGCTCAGAGATGTCGGCTGGAACGGGGCGCAGAGGAAGTCCTTCACGAAGGAAGGGAGGACGAGGCTGATCGTTGTGTCGCAGCAGCCGCCGCCAGCCACAGTAGTGTCGAGGATGGGCCGCGACCCTATCTTCGTACGCCCGATCGCAAGGGGGGACGAACCGCGCGGCGGGGCGAAGGCGAACGTGTGGGAGGGGCGAATCCCCAGGGCCTCGCTGCCTAAGCAGGCAGTCAAAAGCGACGCGCCGATGGACCCGAAGGAAGGCCACATACACGTGTGGCAGGAGCCGGAGCGGAACAAGGGCACGCAGGAATGCGAAGAGTGCGAAGCACCCCGGCAGAACGGGACGATGATGCGCACATGCTTCTGCGCTGCCCGCATCTGTGGTACGTGCTACACGGCCGCAAGCAAGAAAGTGCAGGAAGTCCGGTGACTCGTGAACTCGACGCTGGTGTCACATGGGGCTGGTGAAGGCCAGCTCCATGTTGACTTCGAGGCGGTCTGCTGGACCAGCCACGACCTCTCCGGTGCCCCTGCAACCGCGCCACCTGACGCGTCACTTAACCACCACGACCCGAAGACCTCGGAACCAGCCGTCGCCTGCCTGGCGCCACTGCGATCTGCCCTGCCCTCGTTCGGGCTGCCGAGTCCTAGCACCCCTGCCAGGCAGTTCGATCACGCAGAGACGGAAAAAGAGAATTCCTGCTCCTCTTCTTTTCCCCTCCCTCTCTCTCACGGCGCGCCTGGCCTCAATCGCCCGGGAGCGATACCCCGAGGGACCGGTTTTGCGCACAAACAATCCCCCTACAATAGCCAGTGTGCCCGGCCAACTTGCAACGAGGGCCCCCCCGCCAGGGTGGAGGGACCCATCCCGGGGCTAAGTTTCCAGGCGATCCCTCGGGATCTTCTGGATAGACTGAGCCGAGCACCCGAGCTCAACCCGGAAGCCCAATGGGGAAGGCTGGGGGGTGGACGCAGCAGGGAAACCCAGCAGTGGGGGCACGCCTATCGACTAGGTGAACCCCCGATCAGACTGGAACGGGATATCCCCGAGGGGCCCCTGAAAGAAGCGGCGGATCTCATACGTGACCGCCTTGGGTGGGAACCGGACCAGTTGCTGGCCAACTGGTACCGGAGGGGAGTGGGGATCAACCCCCACAAAGACCAGAGAGAACTGGGTCCGAGGGTAGCGACCATATCGCTCTTGAGCGACACGGTCATGGAATGGGAGAGGGGGAGCCGGAAAGTGAGAACCCCTCTGCCGGTCGGCACACTGTGCCACATGGAAGGCGAGGCCAGGAACCTGTGGACACACGGGATTCGTCCCGATGATGTCGCACGCGACCGGGTCTCGCTGACCTACAGGGCCGTGCGCGAGGCCGCCTCCCAAAGTTTGCAAGGCCGGGACACCCCGCAAGAAACTCCCATACCCCCCCCGCCCAGCCCTCAGGCATCCACTGCACCCCCCCAACATCAGTCCAGCCCCGCGCCACGGACACTTTTGCTTCATCACCAAAGAACTCTACAATCAATCAAAGAATCAGCAAGACAGCGGCTGATAACCGCGGGGGACGTCGAACAAAACCCTGGTCCCGGCCGCGCGGAGATGAGGTTCGCGACGTTAAACGTAACCAACCTACTACAGTATCTCCCAGCGGCCGACGCGGTGGAAGCGGATCTTCTCTGCTGCCAGGAGGTGACACTCCTTCCGTGCAAACGGGTGCAGGCGGAGGAATACCTGCGGAAATGGTGCTGCCACTGGGGTCTGCCACCACCCGGAAGACTCTGTAGGAACTCCGGTAGTCGCTCGACGATGAACGCCGCGAACGGAGGGCTCTCCACTCTAGTACTGAGACCGATACCGGCGTACGATACGATGACGGCGCTCTCGCACGCAGCAATACGGTCCCCGGACCGAGTGAGCCATACGGTAGTAGCAACAGGGGCCGGCAACACGTTCGTGCACGTGTTCAATGTCTACTGCCCTTCCGGAAACGGGAGGGCGGAGAGCGAGGAGCGTGAGGACATGCTGGAGAAGATCCTCTTCGCAGCGGCGGATAGCCTCGGTGACGTCCCCATAATGGTGATGGGTGACCTGAACACAGAAGAAGACCGGTCCCCTGTACTGCGGAAGGCACTAAGGAATGGGTGGTCCGACGCAGCGGAACTGCACCATGCGCGTACCGGTGACACACCACCACCACCGACCTTTACTAGCGCCCGGACATCGGGCACGAGGATCGACCGCATACTCCTCAACCGAATAACGACGGGAGCTTTCCGCCAATGCGTCACCACCGCGGTGAACGTGCCGGGACACCGGCTCGTGACAATGACCCTGGACATTGCGGCGCTGCGCCAAATCGTGTGGCGATTTAAAGTACCGCGGGAAATCTCTACGGAGGGGGGACCCAAGTGGGGCCTCTCGGACACAGAAGCTTACAGGGAAGCCGTACAGAGACTGGCCAACTCCGATTTCGCAGAACGGCTGGCAGCACAGCGAGTGGAAGAGGCCTGGCTCGAGTGGTCACGAGTCAGTGAGCAGTACTTGCAGGATGCCTTCGGAATCCCTGCGGAAGAAAGGGGAAGAAGTACCGGCCGGGGGATAAAGACGTCACCTAAAAGAGTCTGCATCACGGCAAGCACTGCGAGCGACGGGTCGGGGGCGGCGAACAGCAGACAGCTACGGCTCCGGAAGGCCATCCACAGGATGGAACGCATCTGCAGCTACCTTGCGCAACGGCGCGGGCCGGAGGCAGTTCCGCATGAGGTATCCCGTTGCTGGCAGAACAGCAGGCGGCTGGCACAGGCGTGCATGAAAGATGGCCAAGGGACAGAAGGATTCCCGGATCATGAGGAGGCGAAGCAGCTTCTCACGGCATTGCGGGAAGAGACGAGCAGGCTCGGAAAGGAAGGATCGGCGGCCAGGTTTACGAAATACCGAGACAAGCTGAACGAGAGGGCCGATGCGAGCAGACGATGTCTGACAACCATCTGCGCCGGACGCGCTGAGCCGTCGGGGGTGTTGCGAAAGGGGGCGGGAGTGACTGCAAATGTTGACGAGATGGACGAGGTGCTGAACACTGCGTGGGACCCTATCCTGCGTAAGTACAAGGACGGGCCAGAGCCGGAGTACGAGCCGTTTCGGGATCGGTTCCGGGATCACATCGGCCCACATATGATGGAAGCCGGAACAATCACGGGGGAGGAGCTGCGAATTCTGCTGAGGAAGAAGCCGAAGAAAAGCGCGTCAGGGGTGGATGGCTGGCGTATGGCTGAACTGCGGGAGTTGCCGCTCCCCCTGCTGAATGCACTTGCGGACGTCATGAACCTGGTCGAAGCAACTGGAGACTGGCCGGCAAGCATGACAACTGCGCTGGTGTCGATGGTGCCGAAGGATGAGAGTCAAGACCCGCTGCACACAAGACCGATAACCGTCACATCCGCCGTGTACCGCCTATGGGCCTGCCGCAGGCTGGCGGACATAGTACTGTGGCAAGAGGAATGGATCGAAGAAGGACAGAAAGGCTTTCGACCAGGTCACCGGATCGAGGACGTCTTGATGGAAATTGGGCTCGAGATGGAGGACGCCTTGTTAGACGGGGAGCCGCTCTACGGTGTGGCGCTGGACTTCCGGAAATGCTTCGACATGGTCCCACGAGAGATAGTACTGCGCTTAGCCGAGGACTTAGGATTGCACAATCGGGTTCTCAAGCCGCTGAGGGCTATCTACAGACTGCTCGCGAGACGCTTCAAGCTACCATTAGGGGTGGGCAGGGAGTTCAGTGTGACCAACGGTATCCTTCAAGGGTGCCCTGTATCCGTCATACTCATCAATGCCCTGCTGTCGGTAGTGATGAAAGCGGTCAAGAAAGAAGCGGAGGGTGTGAGTCCAAAGTCATACGCGGACGACGCCACACTGCTGTCCAGGCTGTCGGAGGCCGCCCTGCAAAAGGGAGTGGACGTAGTAGACGAGTTCTGCACACTCACCGGTATGGAGCTAAACCTCCAGAAGACGGTCGCGTTCTCGACGAGACGTAGGCATCAGTCGACTCTCAAACTCCGCAGCGTGGATGCGCTGCTGCGGTTTAGCAAATCCGTCAAGTGCCTCGGGGTCCTAGTCTCGACGGCGAAGAATAGGACGGAAAGGTCCGACTCGGAGAGGGTGGAGAAGGCGGCTGCCCTGGCGGAAGGCCTCCGCCATGCGCCGTTCCGGTACGAAAAGCGGGTCCGGATTGTGCAGTCGAATGTGCTACCGGCGGCGCTGTCAGGCTGCTCTTTCGCGCCGGTATCGAAGGTGGCGATGAAACGGCTGACGACGTCGGTGATGGGACTGATCTGGGGTGGATCCAACCCGAAGCGCGCGAGGGAGATGGTCCTAAACTTTCAGGAGAAGGGCCACCTGACGGATCCCGGTACATGCCTAGCATATAGGGTGACGACAGCGTTTTACGCGGCGTGCGAGAGGTTGCCACGACTGCTGCCTCTGATGGAGAGCATCCGGGGAAGATACGCCGAGGGGGACCTACCCCTGGGGCCAGTTGGACTGGCGATGGAGGAGTGTGGACACGTATGGGGACCCGGGCCCCTGTCTCGCACGCTGAGGAATGGTGCAACATATGACCCGTTAGCCTCGGCACCTTCGAAGAGGGGACATGAAGTTAGGGCGGACTTGAGGGCGAAGACGTGGTCCCGACTGGTGGCGAGGCGGCCGGGATTTGAGGGCATACAGAGAGCCGACCTGGAGCGGACGAACACCTTCTGGAGGATGCGTGAATGTCCCGCGCACACCGCGAGGCTTATACGTGTAGCGTTGGCGGGGGGGGTGAACACGGCTGAGTACACGTCGCGGATGAGGCAGGCCGGAGCTGAGCCGCAGGCGCCCAGCTGCAAGCACTGTGGAAGCGGCGACACCGAGGACGAGAAACACGTATTCTGGGACTGCGGAGCGTACTCGCACATACGGCGACGAGAGGCACATGCCGAGCTGATGGCAGCCAACCGGGCCGACTGGCCCAGATGCACGCTGGAACACGGAGTGGTAGTACCCGAGAATGCCCAATTCTCGAGGCGGCTCCAGGAGATGTTGGCTGAAATCCTTGCGGAACGGGCTGGGCTCGAAGCACGTGGCTGGGTGGCCAGGAACCCCACGACCCCCTGGTCGAGAGCGAATGCGATGCCTGCCGAGAAATTTGACCACCCCTTCGCGCGGATTGCCCCGGCATGGACGTGGGAGCGGAACAAGACCTGGGGACTACCGACGTTTTATGCGTTGGTAGCGTGGCTGTCGGACATGCAATGGACCGAGAACGGGCAGGCGTCAATGCTGGAGCTTGCGATCGACTTTGAACTCTTCTCGGGCCTCAGCATGCCGCTGCACGGGAATGCGCCGAAGGGGGTGAGAGAACGGGGAAACGTCCTGCGCTGCATGATGAGCGCGTTGGACAAGCTGGCGGCACAGCAAGGGCTGGGAAGCTGCATGAGAGGAGAGAGGGTGTGCCCGACGACGTCGCTGTCGTTCATGGGCATCACGGGGATATCGGGTATACGGCCCAGGCCACGCTTTCGCGAGGCACACACGGGGACGATACTTGAGGAACAAGTGAAAGGAAGCGATGTAGGGACGCAGTGCCCGACGTACCCTGACTGGACGATCGGGAGAGCGGCGAGGTGGGCCCTGCCTGCCCCACCACAACTGCACCCAGACCCCGTGCATATGCCGGGTGTCGATATAGAGAAGGCACTCGTCACGTGCGCGACCCATCACAAAGGGAAGTGTGAGGCGTGCAGAGCACTCGTCCGAAGGGACGTTCCCACGGTAGAGATGTGCTGCCGGCACCATCACCACGCGAACGATGGGCAGCCGATCGCGGTGTGCACAGAGCACAGCACGACGAAGTGCGGCGAGTGCAAGACGGCGGCGGCGTGTTGCCGCAGCGGGCATCATGCCTGCCGCACGCATGGCAGAGGAACCTGCCAAGAGTGCAAGAGGCTCCCTACGCTGACGCAGAGGCGACCGGCGGCATGTTGCCGCCGCGGCCACCACCAGTCCAACGAACCGAACGTCCCGTCAACCCCCGGACGCAACAAGAAGAAGAGGCCCTCCTCACCCACCCAGGTGGGCGTACAACGGGGAACGCCAGTTGGAAAGCGAGCGGCGCAAGCGCCGCCCGCGGCAACGAAAAAGGAGACGGCGACGACCGGACGGGCGACCAAAAGGCCGCCACCAACGCCAGGAACCAGCGAACGACCAGCGCTGAAGAAAAGGGTGCTAGGCACCCCGAAGGAAGGCCCGATCGCCGGCCGCAAGCGGAAGAAGACGAAGGCGACCACCCCCGACTCAGGGGTGCATCGAAGGAAGAAGAAGGTTCCGAGGGCAAGCAGCTCTCAGAAACGACCGGGGACCACGGGCACGCCAATGCCCTCGAAAGTGAAAAACGGGCACACGTGCCCGCCCTCGTACTCGCCGACTCAGTCTCTGGAATCGCAAGAAAGCCAAACCCCGCTAGCTCCACAAATGCTCGACCTTGACGACGCAATGGCAGGTGACGACGTCATCCGATAACCTGACTTTCAAGGCAGTGCATGCTAATCCATGTGGTTCATGTACTTAAAAGAACTCAATGCTTAACAGTGCTCACGTGGGCGGTGTCTTCGGACAGCACCTCGTGATGTTCGCATCACAAAACAAAGAAGACAGTGAAATGGTCGTTACCTGGTCGGGTTTCGCTCGCGACCGTTTCCTGAACAATCCTTCACTAAATCCGCGGTTAAATAACCTGGCCTCAGTGGTGCAAGCACCACGCGCTCTTCAAACCCAAGAAACATTTCCCCCCCCCAGGCATCTTGTTAAGAACCATCCATCCATCCATCAGCCGGCTGACCCCCCCCCCCCCCCTGAGGCTATTTTCACTGTGGAGGGGGGAGACGCTACCTGTCACACTCTAAGGTGGTCACCACGGTGGGCGGTCAGAAAAAAAAAATTTTTTTTTTGCCCCAAATACCCCAAATACCACACTTTGGAAAATTTTTGTGGGCCCACTTTTGGCAGGGAATTTTGACCATTTCACCTTAGAGAATTTGACCACCCAGCCTCCAAGGCAACTGCACTGTAGAGGGGGGAGGGGGGGGGGCAATGTTGGCACCCTACCTGTTTTTTTGTTTTTTTGTTTTTTTGTTTTTTTGCTGTTTTTTTGCTCTGGAGGTTTGTGTTTTTTTGCCCTGGTGGTCTGCTGGTGCACTCTTGTTGCTGGCTCGGGTGAGCCAGGGTCTTCCACGTGCAGGCCAGCGGTCTGGTGAGGTGGCATTTCGAGTACTTATCAGAAGCTTTTGAAGCAGTCTGCAGAATTATCAGGATTGTTGAGCAGTAGATGGATGGTCTTGGCAGGCAGGATGTGAAAAGCTGGGCGTTTTTGGTGGCTTAGGTGCGGTGTAGCAAGGTTCGGCCGGGCGTGTGCACGAGTATTTGGGTTCACCAGGAGGGCCTTGTTTTTTTGTTTTTTTGCGTTTTTTTGTTTTTTTGTTTTTTTGCTGTTTTTTTGCTCCAGGATTCGTTTTTTTGCCTACATTGGGGGGGGGGGTCTGGTTTATCCGGCCATCCGGCCAAAGTGGCTGATCCTTAACAAGAGCGCTGCCCCCCCCCCCATGTTGAACTACGGGGAACTGGCCCACCGACCACACCAACTACGCATTTCTTTTTGTACACATGCTGAATCATTACGTGTGCACGTGCTGAAATCAGTACGTTATCAGCACGTACTATCTTTTCTGCAGATTCATCTGGGGAATCAACCGCAGTACCGGGGATTCCGGTCGGCAGATTCTGCTGTTGCTTACCACCGCGGCATTGGAGGGTTGAGGCCGGAGAGGAGGCAGAGGCAAAGACATGCAACACTGGCAGGTGAGCCCCCTATGCTCTATTTCTTTTTTGTCTGACCCTACGTTCTGATTTTCAGTAGGTATTTAGCTCCAAGACAAAAGAGCTGCGTAAGCCCTGTGTCAGCAGACTGAAGACAATTTTCGCTGTCGTTTTTATTCCAGCCGATGCGGCACACACAACTCATTTTCTCTCGTAGGTATCGACTATTCCGAGGGCATGATTACCGAAGCGAAGAAGAAAGCGGGCGTGTGGGACAGCATGGGCGACAAAGCCCCGAAGAGCATCCGATACCTGGTGATGGACGGACAGAACTTGGGGTTCGACGATGCAACGTTCAGTCACGCGGTTGCGATGTTCTCTATCTTCACATTCCCTGACAAAGGAAAAGGTATGCGCGAGCTTCGGCGTGTGATTCGGCCAGGTGGCGCGACTGCCGTGTCCGGTTGGGGCCCTGCAAGGCAACTTGAGTGGGTCCACTACAGCAACAAAGCGCTACTGACGACGCTCGGGGACCGCCTTCCCAAGGTAAAGTCCGACACCGGCGAGGTTCCGAACTTCCAAGCCTTCGCGGACCCCGACGGGTTCCGCTCCGAAATGCGGAGCAACGGGTGGGCCGGCGCTGAAGTCCGCGCCATCGACCTCCAGTTCCCGTTCGTATCGGCGGCCGCCCTCGAGCAGCTGTGGCTCGACATGTCGATCGCGTACCCCGCACTGTCCTTCGTGCTCTCCACCTTCCCCGAGGCAGACGTTCCGCGCATTAAGGCTGACGTTGCCGCTACCTTCGCAGATATCGTGCACTCGTCCACCGCCGGCGGCGACGACTACGGCGTCCTCATGGGCACTGCGTACGTTGCCCTGGCCAGAGCCTAAACACCACCACTGGCTGGTCCGCAGCTTGCGGTCCAGCCAGCTCAGCTGAAAGTCGGGCTGGCAGCCGAGGTGTATCGCGAACCTAGGGTATAATAGGGCGACGATGCGGCGAGAAAAACATACTACCCTTGGTTGGTTGCCTCCTAATACTTTGCAGGACGTGTCCTGAGCGTTCGTTTTTTCACAGCTGCGAGACCCCACCTGCATTGTGCACGTCGAAACATTTAACAGACCTACTGATACCAGGCCCGAAACTGATCCTAAACCTTGGCAGCCCGGATTGATCTAGCTGACTGGCAAGGGGGGAATGGGAAGAGAGCAAGGCACCGTCATCGGGTCTTGACGCGAGTGTTCTACCTCAGCCTCTGAACACCCACAGCGCGCTCTGGATCCTTCAGGAGGTCTTTTAGTAGCCGCAGCTTTGTCATGCGCTACCAGACTTGCCCGCCAATTGTGGTGCGCACAATTGCCAGCACAATTTGTTGCCCTCACACACGCGGTCCTTCGAGGATTCTTGCTTCGTGCCGAAGAGAAGCATTGCCAACAGGGCAGATCGGATAGCAACCTTTGCATCCCGCGATACGCTCTAGCCCGCAGGAACTAGCGTTCTGTTGCAAAACGTCCCGACGACATACCGCGGCGTTCTAACGAAGCTGCGTGCCTTGTTCAACGCAGACGTCCCGTTTTACTCCCCCTTTACTATCTTTGCAAGCACAAATCTCCCGAACATCGGACCCCCGCTGCGGTTGACCGAGGATGATCGTTGCACTTATCGGGATGTCCGGCCACGTCCGAAGCCTGGCGTGATCGCTACCGGTAATCGTGTAGCGCATAGATATTCACGAGACGCCCCGCGTTGGCTGGCTGGGTTCATCTACGCCCTGCAACCGTTGACAGAAAGCTAGGGATTCTAGCAGCCTTCCCCGAAATACCGAAACCGCGACTTGGAGCGACGCGCTTCTTGACCGAAGTCACAGCCGTGGCCGAGAAAATGGTAGTGATGCGTTGCTTCACAGCCAATGCTAGGGTGTGTCGTCGAATGCACGTTAAGTTGTCGCGTTTGGCCTTCGTGGTCAGGGAGCGATCTACAAACCGCTCTCAGTGCCAGCCGAAAGCAAAAGAAATTGTAAAATGAAGACCGCACTCCTCGCCCTGTGCACTTTCGGCTTCGTTGCCGCTCAGGATGGCTCCCTAGGTTTGCTCTCATCTCCAATTTCTGCTTCTGGCAGCTGGCTGTCAGCTTGTAGCCCCGTTGGGGCGACGTTTCTATCAGAAGATTTCATGACCTTTCTGCTATCTGAACCTATTTAGACTGTGCAGACTGGTCGTGGTGCACCACGCCGACCTTTCTGTCGTTGGCCAAGTCGATGTGCAAAACCAACACAGGCCGCGGGTTTGGAGACAACTACGCGTGGTACAACGTCGCGGACGGTTTGGCGGAGGCGAAGGCGAGCAATAAGCCTGCCATGATGGTTCTTCACAAGAGCTGGTGCGGCATGTGCAAGCGTTTCGGGCCCGAATTCGCCAAAGGGAAAGCCATCGAGAAGGAGTCGAAGAAGTATGCATTTGCGCTTTTGTAGTTTTTCCGCACTTCCACACACACCCCCTCTTCCACTTGGCAGCCGGTCCACTCACTTACCTTAAGCAGAAAAAAGTTGGACCGGACAAAAGTTGAACCGCACGACGACCAAAACAGTTGGACCATTTTGTCCGGTCCAACTTATTTCCGCCCAGGCACAATTCCACTTAGGCGGGGTTGGACCGAGGGGCATGAGGTAAAACATATGAGACGATGCCAAACCCCCCCCCCCCCCCCCCCCTTTCTCGTCTACGACGGACGCGCAACTGGACCTGACCGGCTTGCTGAAGGCGATCATGAGCATCCTCCGGCGGGAAGACGACATTCGGTTCAACGCGACTGGGTACCGGTACTTCTGGATTACGGAGTCGAGCGACGACACGGCCTTCTTCCTGAAGACACACGCGGACGAACTCGCGCAGCTGGACGCTGGTACATTTGACTTTACAACGATGTATGACCAGCTGGAGCTTGAGGAGCTTCTTAATGCGGTTGCGGACACGATTAATGAGGCCTTCGCGGCGGAGGCTGCACGTTTGAACGTGGACGCGGGAAGACTCGTATTAGTACGTCCGAAGAGCCAACACGGGCCGACTCGTAAGAAGCGCTGTTTCGCCTTTAAGGTAAACACGGAGGTACGGTCACATGAAGCAGCGTATTCGGCGCAGGAGCTCAAGACCCTCTTGTCTTTCTGCCTGGTGAATACCTATGTTCTGGTCAATAGGGTTCTCATGAGGCAGACGCTAGGCATCCCAATGGGTGCGAACGCTTCCCCGGACATCGCCAACCTCTTTTGCTATGCGAAAGAGCGAAAATACATGATGCGACTCTTGGAAGACGGGGACACGCAACGTGCGGCATTGCTTAGCCTGACACGCCGCTTCATTGACGATCTGTTGTGTTTCGGCACAAAACCCCCACCGGAATCTGTGTACAACATGAGGTACAAACAGACAAACGCCAAGGTTGGGGACGCCACTTTCCTCGGTATTCGGATTCGACATGAAGTCTCCGAGATGTCCGGGAGGAGATACATGCGCCTGTCAGTCCTCGACAAAGCGAAGGCATACCGATACCAGCCCTTGGCGTACACATCCGTGCTCTCCACGGCTCCATCGAACTTTGGGTCGAGTATCCTCATCGGAGCGCTTGTGCGTAACGGCAGGATTGCGAACAACCTCCATGACTTTAAGACCGAGATGAACAACACGGTGCTGAAGCTCATGAGACGGGGGTACCGCAAGAGTGTCTTAAAAAGTGGGTTTCGTAAATGGTTACTAGACACGTACCCAGAAGCGAAGTTCGGTGATCACTGCGAGAAGATCCGTGCGCACTTCGTGTGGCTCGTACATGAAGTGGAACGCATTCTGCAGATGCCCGACTTGGAGTCCATCGACCAAGCGGTCGAGAGGCTGCTCGCTGAGAAGGCCTTCGTGAGATACAGGGACCGTCCTCGACCTGGCACACGAACGGAACGAGATACGCCCGATCGGCCTTCCACTGCGGCTCCGAAGCAGCGTCGTGATCTTGTGCCCCAGGATGGGACGACTAAAGGAAAGCGCAAGCGCAGAGACGATGAGGCTGCTCAGCCTGGACCGAAACGGCGCTGCGACGTGTCCCATGCAGTGCCTGACATGCTGGAATCATCACCCGCTGTCGGCCGCCAAGCTGTCATTTGTATCCAACGGCCCTCCCGCATGTTCGACCCGTCACCGTTTGAACCTGCCGGCCTCCCGAACCTTGGGAATACTTGTTTTCTCAATGCGGTACTGCAGCTCTTGTTGCGTGTGGAACCGATCGAGAACATGTATTACAGTCTTGCGCAGAATCCTCTGAATTTCCGGGGGTTCCTGAAGGAGTTCTTGACGTACTTCGTCCTACTGGTAAGCTCGCGCTCGGGGAGGAGCCAGCTCAGCCAAGACAGCCGAAGGATAGGGGCTGAAACAATCCTCGCCATGCTCCCAATGTTCTGCGATGCGCGACAGCACGACGCGCACGAGGCTTTGGTTGCAATTCTGGATAGGACAGACAGCTCCCTAGGGCCGGACGAGACGACGGAGGCTTGTCCGGATTGGCGGCTTTTCCAGACGTGCCTGGAAAACACGATGACGACAACAACACGATGTATCGCCTGTGGCGCCACATCCACCCGTCATCAACTGGTACGGTGTCTTCAAGTCCCTCGTGGAAGGCCGGTGGAGGACGCATTCTGTGTTCGTGGAATTATGAATCCGGAGAGGAGGTGTGACTGCGGAGCTGCTGGATCCGTTGTGGAGACCATGAACGTGCATGTGGCGTCCGAGTGCCTGCTGTTGCAGTTCGGCATTTACGCAAGCGATGGTGCGAGACTACGGAATGACGCTTCCCTACCGCTCCTCCTGCGACTGCCGGACGGCACACTACGCCTTTCCGCGGTGGTTGTACACACGGGACAAAATACGACAAGCGGCCATTTTGTCACATACGTCTTGCAAGGGATGCAATGGACGCTTTTCGATGACGAACGAGTCTTGCACGTCGACAACGTTCCTTGGACTGACATATACCTCGCCGCATACGTACGAATCCCCAATGCGTCCCACGAGGTGGTCGAACGCTTGCCATCACCTACTATGATGGCAACAACAGTCCCACCGCAGGTCCCGCTGATACCTTCTAGTCCGCCCTGTACCGACGCGAATCTGGAATCTTGCCAACCCATGCCCTCCGACGCCGCTTTGGCAGCACACGACCAGCCACCTGAACAGCCCAAGGACCCCCCGGAACTGCGCTGCAAGCGCTGCTTCACCGACCGCACCAAGGACGGTCGATTGTTCCGGGGCCTCAGAGGCCTGCATGTGCACGAACGTCTCTGCACGTACGTCAACTTCGGGGAGTGATGTATGCCCTGCGGAACAGCCGGAATCTCGGCCTAGCGGGGCTGAGTTCAGGTACGGTGCCCACTGTAAATAAGAGGACGCATTGCTGAAGTGCTGCGTCGGCGACGTTTGCTTTTCGTGCCGCGTCTGATGACGACCTGCCGACTTGCGTTTAATGTACTGGAGGTTCGTTAAAGACCGCCTGGCCGTGTGCTAGGCGTAGTTTAAGGTTGTACTGATCTACAAACAACCACTTACGAGCTTGTCAACCCCACCGATTTTCTATCTTCTTTCCCCCTCCCCCTTTTCGACGTTGCTGTTGACTAACGGTTAGGTCGGACCCTTCCCCGGTGAACATCCCATGAAAGTAACAGTGTTGACTTAGACCGATACGGGCTACATGGCAACCCCTGCTCAACATGTATGCACGTGGGGGGCCCAGGGCCACATTCATTGCGAATGTGTTCGTGGTGTCGGTCGCAGAAGTCTTTTGTTTTGGCTAGCCAAAGAGAGAAAAAGAGCGAAAGAGTACGTACAGTAGTGAGTAGAGAAGAGAACGAGTGTAAAAGAAAGGAGGTAGCACGGACTACCAGGCCAGCGGAGACCACCGCAAAAAGAAATTTTCTTTCCCCTACTTCATCCCACAAAACCAGCACCAACAACAACGACCCCCCCCCCTTTGCACTAATAAAAAAAATTTTGATGTCACCCCATACTGGCCCCGAAACCCCACTTGTGTGGCCCAAAACGGTTCCCAAACGGTTTTTGGCGGGCTGAGTCGAGGTAAAGGGGTCTCTGAAGGCCCACGAATAGGCCCAGGTGGGCCCAGGTGGGCCCCGGAGCGGGCACTCAGCGCGAGGGGGAGAGCCCCCCAAAATGGGGTCATTTTCGGGCCTCGCCACTACTCAAGCTAGTCAAACACTTTCTGGCCTCCAGCGGGAAACCCAGACTTCAAAACGACAAGATCGGCTGTGTTCCGCTGTAGATAGCCACCAGCGGGTCCTCTTGAAGCCGAAGAGTGCTCTCGGGGGTCACAGTTAGCCCCATGTGTGCAGCGCCAGCAGTGGGCAGGCACACGCTTAGAATGTGTGGTATGCAAGTGCACCCTGCCTAGAATCCGGCTTCACCCGCTTTTGAGAACACAGTGCTTACAAGGAAAACGCAGAATATAAGGTGGAAAAATGCAAAAGAACCAAGATGAGGACTCCCCCGCCAACGCCAATCTCGGCAGCCTTTCCCCGGTTCTTTCAGAGATTGTCACCCACGACCATTCCAACAGCCCTGTACCGGGCACGTGCCCAGTCCAAACCGCTCACGATGCGTCGCCGGCTCGCCTCGTCGTCAAGGCTGTTGAAGGCTTCTGAAAGCCTACCAGAAAGGCGCTTCCAGATGTCAACGTTCTCCTCCTCTGTCATTAGGGCGAGAAAGAAACCGATCAGGTCCTCACCAGAGACCTTTTCGCAAAAGGTCCTGCTGGCTACGAGTCGTCTCTGCATGGACTGACCACGTCTCGTTTCCTCATGAAACGGCGACAACTTCTGCATTGCTCTCACCGATGACTCCACGAACTCCAGACCCGTGATCTTTGGCATTTTCCCTCTCTTAGTTTCCGTTTTCCTGGGTCAACCTGTATTCTTAATTCGTATTGCTGGTAAAGCCGGATTCTAGGCAGGGTGCACCTGCTGCACCCACTCTATTTACAAGGTGTGCCTGCCCACCGCAGGCGCTGCAGGCGGGGTGGCCAAGTAGGGCTATCTGAGACCCCTGAGAACATTCTTCGGCTTCAAGAGGACCCGCTGGTGGCTATCTACAGCGGAACACAGCCGATCTTGTCGTTGTGTAGTCTGGGTTTCCCGCTGGAGGCCAGAAGGTGTTTGACTAGCTTGAGAAGTGGCGAGGCTTTGAAAATGACCCCCTTTTGGGGGCACCCCCCCTCGCACTGAGTGCCCGCTCCGGGGCCCACCTGGGCCTATTCGTGGGCCTTCAGAGACCCCTTTACCTCGACTCAGCCCGCCAAAAACCGTTTGGGAACCGTTTTGGGCCACACAAGTGGGGTTTCGGGGCCAGTATGGGGTGACATCAAATTTTTTTACTAGTGCAAAGGGGGGGGGGGGGTTTTGGCATCGTACCATATGTACCTTGACAAATGGGTAGTCAAGCGCGGGAGATGCGAAGCACTTGAACAAGCCGCGGCGGGAAACGGTTGGCGATCCAAGCAGAAGTGCGCGACAAGAACACGGCGAAAGATGCGGCAAGACGGGGGTGGATTGGTGCGAAACCGACAGGGAAAAGATCGCGAACTAGGGTCGCGAACTAGGGTGGAAGGGTGTACAGCTTGAACGGTGCAATCAGGCAATGGGCAGACGATCGAACATCCTTCCACGCAAGGAAGAGCTTGTGATTACCTACCACAGGGCCATGGCTACCAATGGCTGGACCATGGCCAGGGTGCTTCGTTTATGTAACACAGCGTTGCCGCGCAGTGTTCTAGAGCTCCTGGCGGCGGCTTATGCGACTTCCAAACTACGGAGATGAAGCGAGTGCTGCTCAGTGGCCAGCCGCAAAATTTTACTAGGTACACAGGACCCCCCGAAAAAAGTTGGACCGGACAAAAGTTGGACCGCGAGAGCCCAAATAGGTGAGTTGGACCATTTTGTCCGGTCCAACTTATTTCCGTTTACGGTATGTTCAGAGCAGAGTGCCCAGTCTCTAGTTTCCGGGTGAGAAGCCGCACGGGGGTGTTGGCCATGTCGTGGAAACTGACACAGAGCGTGCGCCACCACCAGTAAAAATTGCGCACGGCGGTGTTTGCGAGGAAATAAATTGAAGGGAAAAGTACCTTAGGGGCCTAGGAACAAATTTTTGGGAATTTTTGACAAAACTTTTCGGAATTTTTCCCCCATTTTTTTTGACGAGTACATTTTCGGCACAAGTTCCCAATGGGCAACAAAATTTTAAATCATTTGAAGGACCTAAAGATCCCCGATTAGGCCCCTGAGGTCATTAAAAATTGTTCTTAGGCCCCTAATGTAGGTGACCCTAAATTGAAATATGTGTTCACCCACGCACCCACACCGACTACAGCTTCGTCATGATCAACTGCCACGATGACGACGAGGGGTGCGACGATGCTGTGTACCAACCTGGTATGCTCATAGCGCAATAGTTTTATGCCGTCATCTTTCTTGTTGCTTAGGGAAGGTGCTTTTATTATTTGGTGAAACTTTGTATGAGCCCCCCGCGGTGGGCTCAGATGTTTTTCTTCACTTTGGGGTGTATGTGTGAACGAATCTCCCACCGTCTGAGAATGTCTCCCATCATCTGAGAATGTCTCCTGCCTCGGGAGACACGGTTTAGGGGCGGGAGACACTCTGAAACGACAGGAGACACTCACAAGGCAAAAGTCTCCCACCTGTTACAAGTGTCTCCCACCGACTGAGAATGTCTCACGGATTTTCCGAGGGAATCTGCGAGGCTTGACGAATTTACATACAGGGTGTCTGTTCTACGGGGGAAACGTTTTGTTTTGTTTTTGAAATGCCGGACAGTCAGCAGTCGCCGCTTCCGAACACGGAGAAGTGGGAGTACTTCTTCGTTTACCCGCCGCGCTGAAAGACGCCTGGATTCGAACGTTTTTAGACGCCTCGCCGACCAAAAGGAAGTTGACATGGAGTCATTCTGCGGGTCGACCTTCGGGTCGTGTAGTGAGGCAGTAAGGGTAGACGGTTTTTTTTTTTTCCTGACGACAACTAGTGTCAGACTAGCCTACCCGAAGGCAGTTGATTCCTTTAGGCAAGATTTCTCTACCGGCGGAAGTTGTTTGGGTGAACGTCTTTTTTTTTTTCTTTTTTTTTTTTTTTGTCTCGCGCCGTCTCTATCAGAAAAGAAGAATTCGTAGTCCCGCCTCGTTCGCCCTCTAGGTGTCCCGCTCGCAAAGATAAAACCAAAGCTCTCGATAGTGTCCACATTTCTCATATCGGCTATTTCGGCGCCGGGCTTCTTAGACCGAATACGTCGTGATCAGCGTCGACCATCGGGCGGCGAGCGGGTCATCGCACAGGGCTTTCACGCGTCTCGCGACGTGTAGTACCGCCGGCCCGTGCTTCAGCGCAAAGTCTTCAAGGAGCTCTTTTACCACCGGCGGGCGACGCGTTGTGGCGCTTCGGATGTCCGACACTTCGTTGTGTGTGTCGTCGTCGGCAAGCAGCACGTGTTCTGCGGTCGCCAACTCGCAACACCGTCTACACTGCACGCGGGTTCCCTTCGGCAGTATCGACCTTCTCACGATCGCGAGCAGGAGGTCCACCGCCCCTGGGACCGTCTCCAGCGCCCTGAGGGTGCTTCCTCTCGTCGTCTTCCCCGTCGCCATCTGCCGAATCGCCCTCGTCGCGGTCTTCGCTCGTCCGTACTGGCACACTCGCCGCACGTACTCGGCTGGTCCCTCCAGCTGGGGGAAGTTCCCGGCTGCGAAGCAGCATACTGCCTTCTCCCCGTTTCTCCAGTGGAGGTGTTCCACATCCAACGCCGGCGTTCCCTCACGTAGAGTGATCGACGCCGCCTCATCCGCCCGGTTGATGTGCTGGTTTTCCGCGTGTCCCTTACTCCACCGCAGGCACTCCGCGTACTCGCCAAGGCACTCTGCCACCGGGTCTCCGATACGTCTCCGCTGCACTCGTTGTATTGCAGCCTGGCTGTCGCAGTACCAGACCAGCTGGTTGGCCAGCACTCCGCAAATCCTCAACGCCGTTGCCAGGAGCAGCATCGCCGCCAATTCAGCGTCGGTACTTGATGTAACCGTTCCTCGCAGGACGGCGCCGATCTTCTTCGCGCCGATCGATACACCTACTGACCCACGTGCCTCTTCTTCTACGAAACCGCCGTCGCTCGCCACTACGGTGTTCCGTGTTCCTCTGCACTGTGAATTCACCAGCTTCACGGTCTGAGCAAGAAGGCTTGCCCCTTCTGCTGTCTCTCGAGGGGCCCTGCGGCGGAAACCTTTCGTCGGGAGGTCGTCCCCCACTCCGTCCCGCTTAAACGCCAAATACGCCCTCATTTGCTGCATTGAGGCATAGGACTCGACGGTCTGGCACGCGTACCCATCCTTGCAGCCAGCGAATTCTTTAATGCCCCGGCTGTAGCGGTGCTTCGGGAGTAGGCTCGACTGTGCTGCCGTCAGCTTCGGTGCTCGGGGGTCGAAACAGGTCGACAGACTGTGCATCGAGAGGGTGGGGAGCACATGTGTGTGTGTGTGTGTGCGGGTTTTTTTTTTTTTTTGGCCCATGTCCGTCGGCCACAGAAATTTACGCGCGCGCGCGCGCAAAAAATAGGTGTTTAATTCAGCTAATCCCGAGCAAAGCCCCGGCAGGAGCGCGGATCTCCACCAAACCGGATCAGTCATTTGTTTCTGGTCTACTGTTTGGCTGGAGAGCGCCCTGCCACTGCTCGCCGGGACTGAATACCGAGTAGCAGAGCATGCGTGGGGGCATGCCAGGCTGATGCCTGAGGTACGAGCCGCGGTCCACCTGAGGGGGGCCGTCGCGCGCCGAGAGACGGTCGATCGGCTGGATCCAGCTGAGATTCATCCCGCCTAGTACTCGAAGTGCCATGCGGAGATCTGTCTGGCGCCTGACGAGCGCCAGGCCGAAGACGGCCAGGCTCGCTTCGGTTGAGATCCGCCGTGCCGCGTGCATGGCGTGAAGCTCGCCTGGTTGAGATCCGTCTACCCTGATCACCGACGTGTAGGCTCGCTTTGGTTGAGATCCGCCGTGCAGCGTGCACGGCGTGAAGCTCGCCTGGTTGAGATCCGTCCGGCCTGGTCACTGACGTGTAGGCTCCCTGTGGTTGAGATCCGCCGTGCCGCGTGCACGGCGTGAAGCTCGCCTGGTTGAGATCCGTCTACCCTGATCACCGACGTGTAGGCTCGCTTTGGTTGAGATCCGCCGTGCAGCGTGCACGGCGTGAAGCTCGCCTGGTTGAGATCCGTCCGGCCTGGTCACTGACGTGTAGGCTCCCTGTGGTTGAGATCCGCCGTGCCGCGTGCACGGCGTGAAGCTCGCCTGGTTGAGATCCGTCTACCCTGATCACCGACGTGTAGGCTCGCTTTGGTTGAGATCCGCCGTGCAGCGTGCACGGCGTGAAGCTCGCCTGGTTGAGATCCGTTCCTGGTCACTGACGTGCAGGCTCCCTGTGGTTGAGATCCGCCGTGCCGCGTGCACGGCGTGAAGCTCGCCTGGTTGAGATCCGTCTACCCTGATCACCGACGTGTAGGCTCGCTTTGGTTGAGATCCGCCGTGCAGCGTGCACGGCGTGAAGCTCGCCTGGTTGAGATCCGTTCCTGGTCACTGACGTGCAGGCTCCCTGTGGTTGAGATCCGCCGTGCCGCGTGCACGGCGTGAAGCTCGCCTGGTTGAGATCCGTCTACCCTGATCACCGACGTGTAGGCTCGCTTTGGTTGAGATCCGCCGTGCAGCGTGCACGGCGTGAAGCTCGCCTGGTTGAGATCCGTTCCTGGTCACTGACGTGCAGGCTCCCTGTGGTTGAGATCCGCCGTGCCGCGTGCACGGCGTGAAGCTCGCCGGGTTGAGATCCGTCTACCCTGATCACCGACGTGTAGGCTCGCTTTGGTTGAGATCCGCCGTGCAGCGTGCACGGCGTGAAGCTCGCCTGGTTGAGATCCGTTCCTGGTCACTGACGTGCAGGCTCCCTGTGGTTGAGATCCGCCGTGCCGCGTGCACGGCGTGAAGCTCGCCTGGTTGAGATCCGTCTACCCTGATCACCGACGTGTAGGCTCACCTTGCTGAAATCTGTCTGGCCTGAGCACTGGCGTGTATGCTCGCTTCTGCCGCGGTCTGCCGTGCCACGCGCACAGCGTGCATGCTCGCTTTGCTGGGATCCGTCAGGCGCCTGTCGAGCGCATGGTCGTTGACGTGTAGGGTCGCTGCGGCTAAGATCCGCCGTGCCCCGTGCACGGCGTGAAACTCGCCTGGTTGAGATCCATCTGGCCTGGTCACTGACGTGTAGGCTCGCGGCTAAGATCCGCCGTGCCCTGTGCACGGCGTGAAACTCGCCTGGTTGAGATCCATCTGGCCTGGTCACTGACGTGCAGGCTCGCTTTGGCTGAGATCCGCGATGCGCGTGCACGCGCAGGCGAGGAGCAGAAGTGAGAGATGCAGGGTCTGAAGATGAAAGGATGCAACGGCTGTTGTCGCTGAGCCGGAGATGCCGGTGTCGTTCAGGTACGTGGAAGAGGAGACCGAGGTGGTCAACTGGGCCGAGCAGATGGCAGTGGATCCTGTGCGCATTCGATACGTTAGTGGATTGCAGGAGGGTCGGAAAAGCGATGCCTTGGAGGATTCCTTTACGCGCTTGAGAGGCTGGATCGGAGGCGTGGGCTCTGGGTCGTCGGGCTGGACGACGAATCGAGAGCTCGTCCGTCTCGGTAACGAGCTCCTCACAGACGCGAGGCTGCATCATCTGTGGTGCAGGAAGAAGCTACCCAGAGGGCAGATTTTACGGGACGTCGCGCAGAGGCACGGAGACGCTATTGAGAGGCTGCCGCGAAAGTCGAAGATAGACTGGCGTCGAGATCGCGAGGCGGTAAGTGGGACGCTACTCCAAGGGGAGGCAAAGGCGGCAAGCGTCCGTTTTGGTCGGGAAACGGCCGTCCCGGGGGGAAGTGACTGGCGGTCCGTCCGGGAAGCGGCCTGACCGACGAGTCAGTGATACGGCGGCTGGCCGATTTTTTGAAAATCCCCTCCCCGCGATGGCGAGCCGGAACCTCCTCGCGACAACGTTCCTCCCCCCGTCCATCCAACGACAGACGACCCTTCACCCGTAAGTGCGAGCGGCAGATTCACGCTCTCTCGTGAATTGTCACCAGAGGCCGTCGATCGACTCAAACAACCAGTTCGACCAACGTCAATCATGGGCCGCGCGTTCCGACATCTGATTTCCGCGAGACTCGCTGCGACGACGCGTACTGGGCGCGCGAGCAGGGAGCAGGCGGTGTCTGTTGCGGAGGCCCGTCAGAGGCTATACCAGTTAGTGGGCAACACCTGGGCGACTTCGACTATCGAGGACCGGCAGAATATGTGGCGGCGCCTCCATGCTTGAGCCACGCTTCGTGGGCTGGAGGTGAACCCGGATACGGCGTGCCTTTTTGTGGCAGCGACATCGGTGGAGACCCAGGGCATGTTGGCGTATGCCAGGATGTTGTCAGCGATTTCTGGCCACTTGGGTACGGACAACCAACCGCTGGGGCGGCTTCCCCCTCTGCCCCTTCGGAAGTGTGCTCCAGTCGATGATGACCTCCGTCACTGGGACAAAGTTCGCGCGGCTCAAAGCCGCCACCTCGCTCCATCGCGAAGCGTTCTTCCACGCGAGCATGGCTTCTCGGCGATAGGCGAAGCGCCCATCCGATCAGCTTATCTCGGGGGATAGCCTCCGCCTGAGTAACGGGATATCCGTTCTCCAAGAGCCGGATGGTTGTCGTGACAGGTCCGCTGACGGAAGGCATCGCGTCGTTGGTGCGCTCACTGGGGAGTTTCCTGAAGCTGACGCAGGTGTCTACGGATGGGCTGGCGAGTCTATGGAGAGCGGAGCCGACCATGCGCCAGTACACGGCGCACAGCATCAAGCGCGGAGCGGTGGATCACCTGGTCGCGGCGAAGGCGGCGGGTGCCCAGTTCTCGGAGCACTTGATCTCGAGGTTGGCGAAGCACGTCAACGAGACGCATCCCACGGTGGCGGACATGACGATCCGCTACACGACCGACCGGATACCCCTGGCAAGGGTGCTACGCACGGCGGAGGTGACCGCCCACCTGTGAAGCGCCGGCGGTGTAATCGAAGCTCAGCGGCAGAAGGTCGAGAGATTGACCCGGCGCCATTCCTTTTTGCGTCGGACGAAGAGAACGCGCTTGCCGAAGACGGATGCAGAGAAGGCTTCTCCGCTGCACGCCGACTCCATTCCACCGATGAAAGTAGACGTGTTGCGGCGACGGAACCGCTCCGATTCATCCCATCGCAGACTTGAGGGTTTCCGTGAAGAATCGAAAGTTCAAGGAGAACGGAACGTTCTAATAGTTTGAGGTAGTCCCAGAAATAAAAAGACACAAATATAGCTCAAAGCATCTGCAGAATAAAACGAAACGCCTCTAGGCAAACCCCCGTTTTCACAATTCTTTCTCATCGCTATGGCGTTCCTCACATCGCGAACGATTGTTCGTTGAATGCTACACCGCCATTTGAGATGAGGTTTCCGATCAAGGACCAGTCCACTATCACCCAGCGCTGTCAGAAACTATGCCAACATCACAAACCCGCACAGACGGCGGCTACATTCCGCGCATCTTGTTCCTTACACCCGAAGGCAAGGTGATGAAGGATGTAAAGACGCCCGGTGGCAACCCGCAGTACGGATATTTCTACTCCAGCCCCGACCAGGTCACGAAGGCCATGAAGCAGGTGCTGGCGGCCCACGACGAGCTGTAGTCGCCACACGCGATGCCGCCACATTTTCCATGTCTACTTTGCCCTCAGGACTACCAAAAGTTTGTGTTGAAGACCCTGCCACCGTGGGGTCCTTCTCTGATACGTATAGGTGGCCTTCCGTTGTATCCTCAAAGCTATGCTACTCGTGTAGACTTCACCAGGATTCGACATAAGTGCACTTTTCCGCGAACGAAGCCCTTGAGTGTTTAGACCCGATCAAGGCGGTAAGCCTTCTGCGAAAAGGACCAGGGAATACATGCTTTTGCGTGTTTTCTACAAAGCATGGCCAACCACTAGTACCACGCTGAGGAGGCCTTCGGTAGTCGGTCCGTGGCGCAAGCTCGTCACGACTAACGAAAACTATACCTCTGAAGCAGATGACGTGACCGCGAACAGGCAGGCGCAGATACAATGCAAACACCCTTTTTTAGCCCCCCCGTCTCATACTCGGGACGGGCGCCCGAACTTTTGGAAAGGCTCGAAGCGGAACAGCACCGGCTTCCAGTTTTGAAAAAGCGTAACGTTGCGACAAAACGAGGGGTAATTGGTCTTCGTCCGGGAGAAGCCGGTTCTTTTTAGCGTTAGCAACCGAGAGAGACTTCTTCTGCCCCTTTTTTCCCTTGCATCTACGCAACGCGCGAGGCAGTGCAGCATGCTGCAGTTAATCCCCGTACAACCGAAAACGACTCCAAACATTAGGATTTCAAAACAAGATGTAATCGTATGAGGCGATGGCAACGGGGAGAGGATTGGTCAGAAATAAATTACCAGGCTGTGCGCGTGGGGTATGAATGGTATGAATGCGGGCACTGCCCTCCGAAGTCTTACCCGTGGTTTTGAAGGCTAAATTCGAGGTTCTGGGGGGGATATACCCCAACGTGCAGCATCGTCTTTGCTGCACCCCCACCACTGCGCTGATTTTTTGTCTCTTCTGTAGTGCGCGGCTCCGATTCGCAGTCCACCAGCTGCGGCTGCCATCAAACGAACCAACAGGCAGGAATCCTTTGCTGGAGTGTAGGAGAGGGCGGGGCGAACGAGGGACACGACGCTGCAACAGCTCGGGAACCGCCCAGGTGGGCGTAGGGCTGGTGCCTGCAGGGGGTAGCGCCCGACCGAGAAAGAGAGGGGAGTGCGCCGCCCGCCGAGAATCGCCGGAAACACACAAACAAAAAAAAAAAAGAAGGAAATGAACCTGCCTGGCGGCTTCAGCGGCGGCCCGATGGGCGGGCCCGGGAACCTGCTCAGCCAGTTGAAGGCCGGCCAGCAGCAGCAGCAGCAGCAGCAGCAGCAGCAGCAGCAGCAGCAGCAGCAGCAGCAGCAGCAGCTGCAGCAGCTGCAGCAGCTGCATCAGCAGCAGCAGCAGCTGGGCCTCGGCGCGGTGTTTCCGGGCGGCGGCGGGCCGTCCGGCCTCGGCGGGCTCCTCGCGGAGCTCGCCGCGAGGAACGGCGGCGGGGGGCCGCAGCAGCTCCCTCCGTTCCCGGGGCCGCGGGGGATGCCCCCGGTGGGCCCCGGCTTCGGCGCCGGCTTCGGACACGACGCCGCCGGGCCGCGGGGGCTGCCGCCGGCAAGCAGCCCCGGCTTCGGTGCCGGCTTCGGGCACGACGCCGCTGCGCCCGCCGCCGGGGGCCGGCAGGAGGTCGCGATGCTGAAGTCGATCATGGCCAAAAAAGCGACGCAGCGCAACCTCCGCGCCGCGGCGGCCGCCGCCGCCGCCGACTCCCCCGCGCCCGAGCCCCCGCAGAGTGCGTACGCTGCGATGCAGACCAAGCTGCAGGCCCAGGACCCGGCAGCGCATACCAAGCCGGTGCCCCCGAAACCGCCGGCGGCCGTCGTCGACGAGGAGATGCTCGACTGCGAGAAGGAGCACGCGGCTGACAGCCAGCTGCCCGACTCGGAAGTGGCGTACGTGAAAGAGGTCGTCGAGCGGAACGCGCTGAAAACGCCCGTGGGCCGCGCGTACCTCGGGGAGAAGAAGGCGCGGCCTGAGCACAACGCGGTGTACATCGTCCTCAAAGCGCGGCGGCACGACAACCTGCACCTGTCCGTGCAGACAGGCCTCTGGGCGGTGAGCTCCTCCATCGAAGAGACGCTGAACGATGCGTACGACAAACACAGCTGCGTGGTGCTGATTTTTACCGTGGCAGGGTCGAACCACTTCATCGGGTACGGGTTCATGTCCACGCAGATCAAACCCAGAAACGAGCTGCCGGCGTCCGTGCAGGCCGACTTCAGCGCGCTGCCGTCGGAGTGGAAGAACCCGTTCAGGGTGTCCTGGGTGAGGGTCGGAAGCGTCCCGTTCGGCGAGGTCGACCACCTGACGAACGTGTACGACGAGGGCAGGCCGGCGACCCTCGCGAAAGATGGGCAGCTGCTGTCGGCCTCGTGTGGGATCCAGCTGTGCGACGCGATCGACACGGCGTCCGTGCCGTCCGCGGCGAAGGTCGGGGTCTCGCGGAAG
This sequence comes from Diplonema papillatum, assembly GCA_030068145.1. NCBI lineage: Eukaryota > Euglenozoa > Diplonemea > Diplonemida > Diplonemidae > Diplonema > Diplonema papillatum. Next base: position 143,883 of record JAPJBO010000370.1, on the reverse strand, counting down.
TTCCGGGCGAGGAAGCTGCAGTTCGACGTGACGAAGGTAACCTACGAGCGTTACGTGCTGCAGGTGCTGACCCGCCGGAAGCAGCGCCTGAAGGCGGCGCTCAGGCACAAGAAGACCCTCGCGCTGCCCGCGGAGCTCGAGAAGCGGGTGCAGCCCATCTTCAGCCCGCTCAAGCCGTCGCCGACGCCCTCCGCAGCCGACGCCGCGGAAGGCGACCTGTCGAAGCTCGCGTCGCTTCTCACGTCGACGACGCCGTCCACCTCTGCAGCCCCGCCTCCCCCTCAGCCTACCTCCTCTGCGCCTAGCAATGCCGGGCTGGCGGACTTCTTCAAAAATCCTGCTGTCCTGGCGCTCCTCCAGAAGCACAAAGCGAACAAAGCCTCGTCTTGAGGAGTGGAGACACTCGGCCTGGCAAAAGCAAATGAAAAAGGAGAAGTTCCGGTCGATCGGCAATTTGACGTGGACAAAAGAGACACGCGGTATGCAGTCCATCTGCCGGGCGTGCAGGCACAAGAAGACTCTGCGGAGCTTGAGAAGCGCCCATCTCCCGCCCTCAAGCCGGAGCCTGAGCCAGTCCACCCTATTTCCTTAGAGTGCATCGAACTGCCTGCTGCTGACTGTCACCGTCTATCAGCAGTCTATCACAGGCTAGCACAGGCTATCGGCAATCACAGGCCATTCTAGTCTATTACAGTCTGCCAGCGGGGGGTGGACCGGCTCGCGGAGCCTTTGCCTTCACCTTCGCCGCACCGGACGTTCAAGCTCGCGAAACGTCCGCCTGACTTCCGCAGGCTGTCCTGGCACTTGTCCCGGAGGTTGATACTGCATCCTCAGAAACTTACCTGCGAAATCCATGGCAGCCATTTGCGACAAGCGGTCTGTGGTACATCGGCGCTCCAGCACAAGGAAGCCGGTCCGTCGGAGAGGTGCGACACGGTTTGCGTTGTCCTGCTGCTTCGGTCGTTGCGGCACACGACTTTCCAAGCGCGTGTTGCATCTCAGTTCGACAACGTCCACCACTCACCCCACCCGAGACTTCTTCATTAGCCCTGCTGTACTGACGGATAAGACGTTAGTCTTAGAAGATTATTATTAACCGACAACCTGTTGAGGTTTTGAAATCTCGAGGTTGCCCGATCGAAACTTGTGATTCGATCACGCCCGGGCTCGGAAAAGAGGCCTGCGATCGTGCACACAAGCGACACACAAGCGAGGCTCTCAGGTGCACCCAGACATCTCTCGGTCCATCTCTCTGTTTGTTTCTGGCTGGTGCGTTTCCAACACACACATTTGACCTTTTTCCTCGACAACCCGGGGGTGCCACGAGCACGCGTTGGGCAGCGTTCAACACGTCAATCGTTTTATTGTGCTTTTTTTTAAACCCTTTTCTGATTTGCATTTCGGATTTTGCCGACAGGGCAGCAGTTACCTTTCGTTGTACCAACCTTTTGGAAACACATCGGAAACACGTCAAGGCTTGAAGCTGATCTGGCAGTGTCGTCACACTCCACTCGTCGGCTATGAGCATCTCAAAAAAAGATGCGGTACCTCTTTCGCTCGCGTACGTTCCGTGCTATTATCCTGAGAATGGTAGGCTTTGCAGGAAACATCGTTCGACAATGCTCGTCATGAGGATTATTCGGAAATTCAGCGTGTCCAGGTGGGGAGAGCCGACACGTTCGGAAGGGAACAGAGAACGCCCGGCTAGTCGTCTCTGTTGTGGACGGTGCGCGTCCTTTTTTTGCGAGATGGCTGCGGATGCTGCTCGGGCATGCTCGGCGCATTGCCTCGGCGATGTGCACAAACGCTCTATGCGTTGGCGTTTAGCGGTTATCCAGAGTTCAGGTCAATCGGCGGGCGCGTCTTCAATTTATTGCGGGCACCCTTGCTCCAGACCGTTGGCGGCACCTTTGCCAGCCCCCCTGCTCTTGCCGGAGCGAAAGCGTGTGCCGCGTAGCGGTTCTTCCCGCGTATTTGCCTTCTTCACTCGCCCCGCCCCGTTTTTTCCATGTGTTTTCTTTCACGCACTCCGTTTCGGTATCTCCGTCGCTCTCTCTCTCTCTCTCTCGCTCTTGATCCGGATGCCTGCTGTGTCTGAGCAGAACGAAGCGGAAAATAGTCAAGCCTCGGTCATGAAAGCCTTTGACCTTCAGTAGTGGTGGCGAGCTCGCATCGCCACCTGCTTGCCTCTCTCCATCCGTGAGTTTGCAGAAGGGCAGGGTTTCAGTGCCGCGCGTCTCCGAAAACCCCGACTCCCAGCCTCAATGGTCAACCGGAGACCCTAAAACACCGAACCTCTAAACCACAATTAAACGCTAAAATGCGGACCCCACACTGCTTCGGACGGAACAGGGACATTTTGGCCAAAACAGCCAGCAAGAGCCAGCTTCCGGCCACGGGATGTGTTCTCCCCATAGCTCGACACGGGAAAGGCAGCCGCCAGGCTGCCGCATGTGCTTGGCGTGCCGGGTACGTTCCTGTCATCGAGTATCCCTGTCATCCATGTTGCAAGCGCAGGGGCCGTCACCGTTTGTTTTTGACTCTAAACGTGTGAAATTTGCAGGAGAGGGGAAGGAGCAACAAAGAATTTCGACGATGTGGACCGCTCTTTGCTCTCTGCCGCTGCTCGCTCTGGCGAGCATTGACTACACCCAGGAACAGAGCCATAGCGACTCGAACTGGATGAACACCAGTGCATGGCGCTGTGGAAACGCCCTCAACTCGAACGCTTTCAACCCGCTTGCTGGCGTCGTGGAGCTGAAGGCATCCAGTTTGGACCACGTGAGAACCGACCCGGCTGAGCTTGCCGGGCTCAGCGCCGAGGACCTGGCGAAGGTTCAGCAAAAAAGTTTCTCCGACCTCTTCTGCTACGAATACTTGGCCCGGTACCAAAACGACATCGAGGAAAACGGCACCCCGGGTGTTTGCATCAGAGACGCGACTGTTGGCCAGAAATGGTTGTCCATCTTGGCCACCGATGATGAAACTAAGATGGTGTGGGAAATGTTCGGCACCAGCTACGGCTACCAGAAGGCCGCGCCTAAGTTCAAGGAACAGGAGGACGACGGTAACCTGCGATGGGGGTCGGGCAGAACTGGCAGCGTCCCCGCGAACTGGTGCGCGAACTTCATGAAGGACATGCTCTGCCACGTCGCGTTCCCCCAATTCGCTGACACCAGGGCCAGCATCGCCACCGGAACAGGAGTCGGCACCCTCGTTCGCCCCGTCTGCTCCGACGACTGCGAGAACCTCATGGACAACTGCAACCGCCACCAGCCCGACCCGTATGAGAACGTCGAGGTCCCGTGGCTCCAGGGATTCGAGAGCGACACGGAAGAGAGCCTCGACAACGTGCTCTACTGCAAGGCCTGGAACAAGGGGTACCACCTCGCGAGGGTATGCCAAACATTTTCTGCCCCCTCTCTGCACGCGTTTTTGGTTGTGTCGCACCCGCTTTTCCGGCGTGGCTCGGGCTTACCCCTCTTTAGTACCAGCTTCTGAGGCGCAAGTAATGCCCGTACTCACTGGTCCAAAGGACCCCTAAAGGACCCTACAGGACCCCTACAGGACCCCTACAGGACCCCTACAGGACCCCTACAGGACCCCTACAGGACCCCTACAGGACCCCTACAGGACCCCTACAGGACCCCTACAGGACCCCTACAGGACCCCTACAGGACCCCTACAGGACCCCTACAGGACCCCTACAGGACCCCTACAGGACCCCTACAGGACCCCTACAGGACCCCTACAGGACCCCTACAGGACCCCTACAGGACCCCTACAGGACCCCTACAGGACCCCTACAGGACCCCTACAGGACCCCTACAGGACCCCTACAGGACCCCTACAGGACCCCTACAGGACCCCTACAGGACCCCTACAGGACCCCTACAGGACCCCTACAGGACCCCTACAGGACCCGTACAGGACCCCTACAGGACCCCTACAGGACCCCTACAGGACCTACAGGACCCCTACAGGACCTACAGGACCCCTTCAGGACCTACAGGACCCCTACAGGACCTACAGGACCCCTAAAGGACCCCTACAGGACCCGAAAGGCCCCTAAAAACCCCCGGTGACTAAAAGCCCCCGGATCTTTAATTGAACTTGCAATCTAAAAGAACTTCAAAAAGACCCCACAGGATCCTACGGTCTCATGCAGGACCCCAATGAGTCGAACTGACCCGTTTCCCGGGGCTCGTACAGGACCCAGGAGTCGAGCTGACCCGTTTCCCACGTCTGATGCTCTAGCAACCAATCACAACACCACAGGCCGGCACCGGTGTCGCGGAGGGAGACGACAACAACGACGTTGACTTCTGCGCCACGTTCGAAAGCTCTTCTGCGTTGTACCCGATGGTGGCCGTGACCATCATCGCTTCCCTCTTTGCTCTTCTCTTCTGAACAGTCTAAAGCGTCTATGCTGCCTCTGACGACCGAAGGCACAGCTTCGTCGTCAGTAATCACACCCACTCCTCCGCGCCCAGGCCAAAAGCGAAGAGTCAGCGCGGCCCGCGCGTCAGTTACCTGAGCAATTAAAGAGTCTTTCAGCTGAGCAGCCTCCCCCACACCAGCTCCCCCAGACCAGTGGCGTGTTGATACGCAAACCCTTAATACGTTCCGCCGGAATACCCGTGATCCGTGACGCGTATCTGCGTAGTGAACATCGCCGCCGCAGACTCGGACTCTGGAGATGACAGAGCAGCCATGCATCGAAAGAACCCTCGTACCCGAGGCTCGCGCTCTCCTTTCGTCGAGAAAGAGAAACGTCCCGTTCGGGAGAGCCGCAACGCCCAGGTTGGGAAAAAGGAGGGCCAACGGTCAACACCAATGCAGGGCCTCGGATCCTACGGGATTCGTTTAAAGAAGCATCCCCCACCCACCAACTTCCCCCGGCCCCTGATCTGTATTGTCACATACCGTGCTGATGCTATTTCTACTTTACCGAACCCCCCCCTATTCCCCCCTTTTCTGTGCTTCGTTTTCTTCTTAATATTCCAGCGTTCGTCCTTTTGTTCATGTTCTCTGTTTGAACATCGTTCGTCTCCAACTACGGTCCCCCCCCCCCCCACGCGGTTTTGCAACGGAAGATGAGGAGAAAAGAACGAAGGGACAATAACCTAAGCCAAAGTGTCGCGCCCCCACCCACTTCCCCAACCACTGATTGCTCAGACACGGTTGCAGGAGCCTTCGTTCCTTCTCAGATTCTGCGCTAATGATGGCCTGCCTTATGTGTCCGTGGCTTAGTGGATGATTAAGCAGCCATGTCTGAGCAGAGTTAACAACACGGCCATGATCTAAAATACAGCAATTCAGGGCTGGAGAGTGCCTTGCGCAGTTGGCTTTGGCCGGCTGCTGGACACTTTTTGACCTTTCATGCTGTGATGGAGTACGAGGCACTCACCAACACCACCTACGACCGGCTTGGACTGGGTACTGTGCACCTAAGCAGGCGCATCTTGCACCCGGGAGGCTGGCCTAGATAGTTGTTGTGGTTGTGGTATCTGGCACACCCCAAAAGTGCTCGCCAGGAGGGCGGCCGCACACATGGTACAACCCTATACCCACCCCACAGCCCTAGTTTTTTTTTTCTTTGAATAAGCACCTGCTTTGTAGGAAATACTCGAGGAGGCCGCCAGTTGCAAAATCTGGTCGGCGACTCCCACGAATGCAACGGGAGTCCGAAATTGGAACACAGGCACGTCTGGGTTTAGGTGCCGGGCGTAAGCGCGTTTGTCTCACGACGGTCTAAACCCAGCTCACGTTCCCTGTTAGTGGGTGAACAATCCAACCCATAGACAATTCTGCTTGTCTAGGTTAGGAAGAGCCGACATCGAAGGATCAAAAAGTAACGTCGCTATAAACGCTTGGCTGCCACAAGCTATCCCTGGTAACCTTTCTGTCACCTCCGGCTTCATCCCGTGAACATGAAGCGAGACCAATGGATCGTTAGGCTCCCTCGAGTAGTTGCTGATTGTTGGAAGTACTGGCATCCCTTGCTACCTCTTCCACCCCTCCCCCCCCCCCCCACATCCCCAGCCCCCATTCCCCTTTTTCGTGTAGTGCTTTTCCCTTGATGCGTTTTTTCTACGTTTGTTTTCTTCTTCGGTCTGCAGGCGAGTGCCTGGTCTTCTCCGAACCGTGGGTTACGAACGAAGTGCATCGTCGGGCTGATGTAAGCGAAGCCAATCGTCCACCGTTACAACCTACTGTGTGTCGACAACAAACAAGTAATAACAAAATAAAACTGCGCACTCCTGCAGTTTTCGAGAATTCGGCGTCGTCCGTAAACCCGCAACGACGCGAAAGATACAAAAGAGAGGTATCCAGAGACGCTGCCGCAGACCGCCCTCGTTCCACCCCCCTCCCCTCATCGTATCCATCTTCACCGTTTCCTGTTTTTGTAAATTCGTAAAGTGAGACCCACTGCAGACCTGAAAGGCACCTTCTGGATAACAACACTGTTACTTACCAGCGCTTCGCCCTCAAGCACACTTGGTCCTTTCGGCTGTTCAACGCAACGTTGCCTGCCAGTAGCTACCCAACAGCATCGTTGGCCGTGTTCCTGACCCCCGATTCTTCACTTGAAAACAGCCCTTCCACGCCCTAGTGAACCCCCCCCCTCTTTTCTTTTGCCATGAAAGTATCACACCCCACCCTTTAACCCCTAGCAAATTCGTAGACCGGGCATACCCAGCGAAAGAAATTCCAGCAGGAGGTAGCGTACGCAACCATCGTGAAAAGAGAGTACACAAAATGAGTGCGCGCGCCAACGAAAGATAAGCATTGGACCTCTGGCGATACTACGAGCGGGCAACAAGAAAGACAAAACAGCACACGACAGCCACAGCCAGATGGCACAAAGGATATTCCCATGCTGCGGTGTCGCGCACGACAATGTGTTCGTCGTCACAACGCAGAACAGTTCAAGTGCGAGATGCCTGTCGCTGCAGGTGTCTGAACATGCGGGATAGAGGTACCACGAGGTTCCAACGCTCGTTCGCGTTTCTTTCCTTTTCGCAATTTCTCTTTTGTATAACACTCCGGGGAAGGCAACAGTTGGCAAACAGCACGTGAGAGTATCCAGTCCGCAACCGACCTGAAAACGACGGAAGCCGTCACCATAGAACAATTCGCAGGGCGAAGGAAGTTATTTTTGCTGACTGTACGACCGCAAGATAGCCTCGCCCGCTAGCTCCACACATGTAGTCGATGTACTAAAAACCTCTCAATGCTGACTGTTGAATCCCGTGGACCCACATCCCTTCCTCAATACCGCACCCACGCGACCCGCTCTTTCTTCCATTGATCTTTTGTTTTCCGTCAGAATCGCGGGCTTCTGAAGACACTGCCCCGTTGCGGGTCTAAGAATCACCTCCTCGCCATCCTGCACCACCCCAACCGCACTTGCAGGGATTGAAAGGCATACTACCAGTATCGAACTATGGTTGGACTACATGGAACCTTTTACCAGGGCCAGACAGCACTGAAAAACAAAAAAATGCCGCGGGTTTGTTGTCCTCTCTTTTCCTATACCCTCCCGTACTTCCAGAAGCACGCCAAGAGAGCGTCGATCCAGCGCAGTTCCAGGGACCGTAGGGGGCCATTCCCTCGTTAACCTTTCCCTTTCGCAACACTGCTTATTCGTGCCCGAAACCCCCCTCCCAACCCACATCGAATTGCTCTTTCTTGCTTTAATAAGATCTTTCCCAACCCAGACCCCCCCCATTCTTTGCTGACCTCTTTCCGGAGGTTCTTGTCCGACCAGTGTTGCGACCCCCCAACCCCTCCCCACCCCGCTGTTCTCCTTCTTGTTTACTTTTTTTTTTTTTTTTTTACTTTTCTCTTTGCCACCCTTTTGCTTTTCCTTTTGTTCATCCACCCCCCCCTATTTCTTGACCCTTCCACCGAGGGTCTTTCCGTTTCGCCTTCGGCTTCAGCACAGCTTAAGTGAACACTTCTGACCGCGTTCTTCCTTTCCCCTCTCGATGACCCGCGTCTGGGGTAGCAGACGTTCAGGTCTGGTGCCTGTCTGGGCAGTACAGTAGTGTCAGGCCTGTCTACGCAGCATCAGGAGCACGAGGGGCGACCTCGTCAGGCGGTTCCATTGGTGGTATTGCCATGCGAAGTTAACACCTCATTCCGTCCCCTCGGCGCACCCGCAGCGGCCTTCATTGGTGACCCACCAGTAACTAGAACTCTAAACGTAGCCAAATGCTTCGTCTTCAATTAAAGGCGCGCATGAAAGGACCAATGAGATTCGTTCTGTCCCTACCTACTATCCGGCGCAACAGCAGTCAAGGGAACGGACTTGAAACTGTCAGCGGGGAAAGAAGACCCTGTTGAGTTTGTAGTCCGACTTTGTGCAATCACGCTCGAGGTGTAGAACAGGTGGGAGGCCGCAACCGATCGTGTTGACCCTTCAAAAGTCGAAAAATCTCTTTTAGAACCCGCTTGCTAAATTAAGCCTCGGTTGCCACCTTCGCCGCAAACAGAGGTTGGGGGAGAGGGGTTGTAGGGGATCCCCGTGTGGGCGGCTAGCGATGGCGGCCCTTCGAGTGGCGAAGATATGCGTGCTGCTGGACGGTAACGCGACGGAAGCCGGGCAGGGCCTGGCGGTTTTGAAGGAGGAGCTGGCAGCCGAGGGCGGCGAAGCGCTGCTGCAGGCGTTTTTGAACGCGTCCCCGCAGCTGGCCGAGGTGACGAAGCTGCTCGAGTGCTCGAAGAACCAGCACGACGCCTTCACCACGCTGGCCCAGGCGACCCGCGTGAAATGCGAGGACGGCCGCCTCTTCCACGTGATGCACAGCATAGTCACCGAGCATCTCTCCCTCCTCAACCTCTGGCTCGCCGGCGAGCGGGGCCAGCGTGCTTGCGTGTCCGCGCTCGAGTTCCTGACGGCTATCAACATTTACGCGCACGCGCTCCTCCGACACCGTCTGAAGCTGAAGGTCAAGGGACCCTGGATCGGACCGGAAGTGGCCTGGAAGAAAAAGAAGAAGCTCGCCTACGACCGGCAGCTGCGCGAAGCTGGGCTCCGGTTTCTGCTCTCGTTCGTCGAGTGCAAGGACGACAACGGGTGTGAGGTGGCCGTCGGGTGCCACGGCTTCATGCAGGCGATGTGCAGCACGTTGGACAACGATTCGGAGGAGACGAGGAACCGAGTCGCGAAGGGGATCACCGTCTGCATGCTGAACACATCGGTCCAGCGGTCGAAGCGTGCGTACAGTCTCGAGAGGAAAGGTGTCCTAGACGCGTTGGTCCACGCGGCAGCCGACGCACCTTTTGTAGAGGACTGCCTCGTCTCCGGCATCATCCCCGCGCTCAGCGTCCCCGAGGTCCCGTACCAAGTCGACGCGAAAGTCATCCCCAACCAGGTCCTCTTCTTCGCCCTGAAGAGCTGCGCCCCCCACAAGCACCCCGCCCACCGCAGGATCACCCGCTCCGTGCTTCTCTACGCGCCGAGCCTCGCGGTGCCGTACCTCGAGTACCTCAAGGAGCGCATCGACATCCTCCCCTTCACCCAGCGGAACGCGTCGTCGGCAGACCTCCTTTTCGCCCTCGACGTCATTTTCACCGTGCTCGAAGCACCCCTTCCGGCGTCCCTCACCAAAGGCAGCCTCCGCATGGACGGCGACGGCGACGGCAGCGACCGCAAAGAACCCGGACCCAGCCCCGCGGGCTCGGGTCGGACCACGTTCGACCTGACGCCCTCGTCGGTGGCCGACGTCGTGCTCCCGCACTTCGTGGGGCAGGCGCTGTCCTTGCTGCTCAAAAACGACACGGATCTGATCGTGTTCCAGGCGCTGCAGCTCGTCGTGCAGGCGCTGAAGCGGCACCGGGCCGTCGAGAACTGCGTCGCGGCGGTAGCAGAGCGGCAGGAGCTCCTCGCGAACGATCCGGGGATCGGGGGGCGGGGCGGAGGGGGGCCGGTGAGCGCCGGCGCGTTCATGCGCGCGGTGCGGCACAAGCTGTCGGCGCGGCTGCCGAAGGCTGGCGCCGTGCTGCGCGTGCACGAGGTGCTGCTGGCGCGCCTCGAGGCCGCCGGCGGCGGCGCCGCCGCCGGGCCGGCGGGCCCCGCGTTCTTGTTCAAGTACGAGCGGTTCCTGCTGGCCCTGCGGCTGCTGCAGCTCGAGCTGCCCGGGCACCTCGCAGGCGCCGGGCTGCTGAAGGTCTTCCCCGCCCGCCGGCTGCTAGCGCCGCCCGCCTCCGGCGGCGCCGGCTCGTTCGCGGGGCTCAGCGCGTCGGCGGCCCTGCTGCTGCTGCAGCTGCTCGCCAACGACGCCGGCATGCGCACCTCCGCGATGTTCGCCGCCGCGCCGCCCGCGGGGAAGCTGCCGCCGCCGGCGCAGCAGGCGCAGCCGAACCCGGTGCTCGACGCCATCCTCCTCCACGCGGCCCTGCGGGAGGAAGGCAGCGAAGCTACGATCTTCGACAAGCCGGTCGATCCGGTCGCGGGGGAAGTCCTGCGCGAGGCGTGCGTGGCGCTGGTGGCGAGCGTCGTCGCGAACTCGATCATCGAGCCCGCGTTCGACCCGATCGCCGTCAGCGAGGTCGACTCGTGGCTGCACGCCGTCCAGGGGCCGGCGGACGCGGCCTTCTTGTGCGACGTTCTGCGCGGGCTCAACAACGACGTGCTCAGCCTGCGCGACCCGTTCAACGAAGCAAACCGGCGCCCCGGCTCGCCGCTGCTGCGGGTGGCGACGCGTGAGGTCGAAAAACGGGCCGCGAAAAGCGACGCGGTGGCGGTCGCCGGCTTCGTAGCGCGGTTCGAAGCGCACCTGCGAGGGAAGGGCGGCGCGGCGCCGGCGGCGGAGAACGAGGCGTTCTTCCGGCGGCTCGCGCCGGCCGTGCCGCGTGGGTACGGGCTGTTCGCCGCCATCGACGCCGGGAGCGCCGGCGTCGAGAGGAAGACCGCGGCCGAGATCTTCGCGGGGAAAAAAGCGGACACCCCCCTACCCATCGAGTCCGGCTCCGCCGGCGATGCTTCGGCGGACGGCGAGCTGATCCGTCGGTACACGGGGACCCTCGGCGCAGCCGACCAGGCGCTGTGGCCGGCCGTCAAAAAGCTGCTCCCCCAGTGGCAGTACCAGGCCGGCCCGACCGCGCCGCTCGAGCCGAAGCCGGCCGACGTGCTGTGGACGCAGTCCCTCGCGAACTCGCTGACCTTCCAAAAAATCAGCAACACGCTGCTCAAGTACCCCGTCGAGATCAGCGCCTTCCCCGACGACCCGACCCTTGTAGACCCCCGGTACGTCGTGCTCGTGCTGGCAGCCCACCTCGCGCTCTGTGCCTCCAGAGACCCGCCGACGGTGCCGGAGATTCGGAGGTTGTGTCTGCAAGGTTTGATTCCGCTGGTGATCAAGACGCTGAGCAGCTTCGACGAGAAGCTGCGGGTGCTGGCGTACACGGCACTGGCCGCGCTGTACCAGGTCACGCCGGACGCGTCGCCGTTCGCGGTGCTGCTGCAGCACGTCAAGAACTCGTGCTGGGCGCCGCGGTGCCGGCTGCCGAACACCGTCTCGACCCTCCTCGCGTCCTGCTGCGACGCTGTGTTCCGCCCGGGCCAGCCGATCCACCAGGCGGTCGCGAAGTACCTCACCAAGTACCCGTTCACGCGGAGGAAGGACCTGCCGTTCTCCTCGTCGATCATCTCCCCCGTCGAGTCGACCACCGCGCAGCAGCAGTTCTGCCTCCAAGTCGCGCTGGGCTCGATCCTGAGCATGACCTCCGCGAACTGCAAAAGCAGCATCGAAGCGCTCGTGCAGAGCGGGCTGCTCTCCGGCTGCTTGACCGCGCTGCGCTCGCCGCTGACGCCGGACAACGTGCGCGAGCAGGCAGTGAAGGTGCTCGAGGCGGCGGCGGGGGTGCTGCCGACCGTTTTGATCGTCCGGCTGCGCATGTCGATCGCTCTCGCCAACGCGGCGCTGACGCTGCGGCCGTCGGCGACCGGCGACTTGCGAACCGTCGTGCAGAGGAGAAACTGGGAGGTGCGCGCTCGTCTGGTGTCGACGATTTGCATCGCGATCCTCAACCTGCCGGACACATTCGAGCTCAAGCCGCACGTCTACGAGTTCAGCAACACGCGTGACGTGTTGATGACGCTGGTCAACCGACTCGGCGAAGAAGTCACCAGCGACGCGTCGACGCTGTTCACGAGCGCCGTGCTCGCCATCCGCCTGCTCACCTCGAAGCTGCCGCGGATCCTCGCCGTCTCGTGCCCGGCCGGCTTCGCGGAGAAGCTGGCGCTCCTGCAAAAAGTGCACGCCCTGTCCGGGCACGCGCTGCCGCCCGCGCACCTCGGCGACCTCATCGCGCTCTTCACCCCCGAGCCGCCGCAGGCCGGCAACCCGGCCACACTCGCGCACGCCGCGGCCCGGGTCGCGGCCGCCAGGCAGAGGAAGAAGAAGAAGGCCGACGCATCGAGCGGCCGCGGCGTCGTCGGATCGCCGCCGGTCGCGCCGCAGGACGCGGTTCGTCGGAAGCAGAGGAAGCTGCGGTCGGAGGAGAGCGCGGCCGGCGCCGGCGAAGCTTCGGCGGCCGTCGGCGGGCGGGGCGCGTCGTCCGAGCCGAAGAAGGAGAAGCGCAAGCGGAGCCCCAGCGTGGCGAACGGAGCGGCCACGACGGAGGCCGCCGCCGCCGCCGCGAAGAAGGTGAAGAAGGCGAAGAAGCGCGCGCAAGGCGAGTGACCGGGGCGGGCGGTCGCCCCCGCCCGTTGGCGCACCTCCGCCCCCTGTGCAATTGATGCAAAACTGCGGCTCGGAGCTTTCCCTTTGCGACCAGAGGTGTCTGGCTGTCCGCACTCGCTCGTGTATATGCAATGTTACACTTATGGCTGTGCACCCACTTGTTCCGTCGGTCTTAGTTTTCGACGTGGCACATTCGGAGGCTGCTGGCGACCGAACTGTCACCGGAGGCGACCGTTCTCGTACGGGCTCGCTACGAACATCGTATTCGGGTGTAGTTCGCCAGAGGGAGCGCGCACCGCACGCGTCCGAGGAAACGACTTGTGACAGGTTGCAAACCGAGGATTCAGACACACGGGATCATACAGGAAGTCGAAATCCCGAGGGTCCAGCTGGGCTTGCCCGCACTGGCGCCCTTTTTAGTATGTGTGCACCGCTACTTGTCTGGATCAAACATACGTTCAACTGCACTTTCTCGGTCTTTGCTTGCGGAGACAGATCTCGTGTCCCTGCCTGCCGAGTGAGCATCACCACAGAAAAACAAAAAGAAACGGCAGAAGAAACAGTCGAAAGACAAGCAACAAAGGGGGCATTCGGAAGGCTCCACAGTGTGTCGCCGCCGGCCCAACTCTGCCTGCCCCTCAGCACAACGACAACACCGCTGGGAACTACTCACCCAACTCCGTAGGGGGTCGCTACATGTAGGCTGCGAGGTACGAGCTTAGGAACGCCTTCTCTACTCTTGTCACTCGTGTCTCCTGTAGTACTGCTATATCTGCTTTCAACAAGGCCACCACCAGCAGCTTCTCTGTGTCCTGTGTCCAAAGAAGTGATGTTTATGGTGACGATTACCATATCGTTGCTTTGCGGGCGAGATACTTCGCCTGCCTTGTACTGCGACCCCCGTTTTCCGTCTCTTGCCCCCACCCCTCCCGTGCTCGCCCGGTATCCTTTGAAAAGAAGCTATCCGAGTAGCAGCTTCGGATCAAGCCGAGCCAAGCCATCGTCGGTCTTCGTTTAAACCATCATGGGGGAACACCAATCCCCCCCGTCCCCCTTTTTGTTTTCTCTTCAGACGTGCAATCAGGGTCGTGCTGTCCGGCCCCTTTATTTCGTAGCGGACAGCACGCACACAAAACCGAGATGAAATTGAGAAGAACTGTTCCGAACCAGCAACCCTTCCCGTTCCGTTCGCGAACTGCGTGATTGCAACCGTTTGGAACACTAACTCGGTGTGTGCCGTTAGTTGCATGTTCAGGCAGGACACTGTGCACCAAGTCTCATTCGAAGAAAATGAATAGGCGGGCCGCTCATAACTGCGAGGAGGAACTTCGTCGTTCGATGAGCGCAGACGGTTGTTGCCCACGACGGTTGTTCAGTTTCCACACGGGACCGGGAGTGATCCGCCGCAGTCTTTCCCATTGTGCGGATACTTGCGCGCCCGCGCCATTTCTTGATACAGTTTCTTTCCCCGACAAGGGCGAAATAAGCACTTTCCATCACGAGCTAAATGGTGCCCAGGTCTTCGGCTCAGGCTAGCCAAGACGATCCGGCTTCAGGATCCGAGGCGTGCCGGAAGGGGTTTCTCGTGGGCGGGGATGTCACGCTGGGTGTGGGGGCGAAGAACACTTCTAGGCAGCTTGCCCCGCACAAAAGGAAAAAAGGGACCCACGCATGCTCGACTGCGTTGCTTTGACCGAAGCGACTGCCCCTTCGGCGACCGCGATTCTGGAGGACGAGCAAAATGCACGGTACTTGTCAGGGTTCGGAAAGCAGTGGAAGCAGCAGGTCCGGCTGCTGGTGAAGAGAGGGTTAGACGGAGGGAGTATGTGGGCGGTGCTGTTGGAGGGGTGCGTGGTAGGCGTGGTCATGGTGGAATGGTTGGACCGTGAGTGTGGGTCGGTGTCGTTTGAGTACATCGTTGATCACCGGCATTGGGGCAAGGGGTACGGCACCCAGGCTGCACGCCATTGCGTTTCCATCGCGCGTGACCGGCTCAGGGCCAAGCAGGCGGTGGCGATGATAGTGCCGGCGAACGAGGCGAGCGTCAAGATCGCGACACGGCTGGGTTTCACGAAAAGCCACACGGCGGCGTATTCACTCAACGGCGGCGACAGGGTCACCGACTACTACCAATTGTCCCTCACAGCCGACATTGGCGAAAACTGCGCTGCGCAGTTGGACCATCACACCAGACAGAGTCCGTAGAAAAGCTGTTGCGTGCTCTGGCCGGCAGGTGCGACTCCGCTCGGTGATAGGCAGGTGCGACTCCGCTCGGTGGTAAGCACACCGGAGAGCGATCGTGCTCGCAGCGGATGGTGCAACAACCCCCGCAGCGTGGATACCACTGAGCCGCACGTACAGAGTGTTTTGCTACAGCACACAGGCTAGAGAATGGAACTGACCGAACCGGGGGGGAGTGCGCTTCACTGAACGTGAGTCCGCCCAGCCGCGTGCTTACGGCTGGTTACAGCCCTTGCTCTCAGCATCTCACCTTGGGATCGTCGTGAAACGGCGTACAAAAATACCGCGACACGGAAGTCTTCCCGGTCAGCTCCGTGTCTGCCGAACCTTTCGAGGGAATAGCGGAATAGCGCCTCGTTTCGGTTTCATTTCGTCGACGCTGGACATGTTTACAAAGCCGACATCCAGCCTCGTTCGTAGACGGATATACCGTCAGGATCCTCCATTTTTAATCAGTCGACATCGTGCCACTATCTGTGACAGGAGGAGAGGGCGGGTAAATGACTAGAGCGGATGTCGACTGATTCACTTTGTGTGTGTAGCGTATCTCCATACACTGGAAAATGATCCATCGCAAATCCGTGACTATGTCGCGAGCAGTGTGCAAGCAATCTACCCTCGGTGTGCGGTGGTATCCCGCCGCCTCCGCCCATGTCCTCGCAACACATTTCTAACGGAAGACGCAGCGTTGTCCAGCCCCATGCATCCGCGTAAAAGAGAACAATTAAAAGGTAGGCTATTCGGGGCCCCGACACTCCTGAGCCTCGAACACCAGAGGCTTGTAACGACGTCTAATCTGAGGCTCGTTGCCGCCCAATGCAACCAAGCGTCGTGCGCCCTTGCAGTGATTTGATCTAATGCTGAAACCCGCACCGGAGTAAGCGGGACGACCACGGGAGATTGATGTTGCCACACGGTGTTCTCACAGCAATCATCGTGGAAAGAAACTCTCTCATCGCCAGTCGGGTTTGCGCGATGGGTTCTCCCACGGTTGGGCTCTCATGTATCCCCCCCCACTTTGTATACTGATTGCTCAGACACGGTTGTAGGGGCCTTCTCCCCGTGACAAATTCGCGTGTGCTCTAGTAGCATGGGTGGTCCTGGCTGTGACGAGCTACGAACAGCCGCCTGACAAACCAGACTCACACAGCAGTCCTGTCTGCAGACACTCAGGTTCCGCGCTGATGATGGTCCGCCTTATGTGTCCGGGGCTTAAAGGACCGAAACACGGCGCAGACGGGGCCAGTGCGGCGTTGAGCACATACCCATTCCAAGCACGTTCTTGCAATCCCCACTTTGTACTCACCGACTTTTCAACACACGAAACCCCCCCCACGAAAAAAAAAAGCCGGAAACACACAAAAGGGACACGCGGACAACAAATACATCAACGCAGCGGACGAAGCAGCAGGAAGGGCGCAGCATCGGCGTAGCAAATTCGACATCGAATGGGTCTACCGAGAGGCCGGTATACAACGGGTGTGCGCTGACGACGCTGCCGGACTCGTGCAGATGGAAGAGTTCGGAAGGTCCGTTCGGCGGTCCGTTGGACACCAGAGAAACAGTCGCTTACGAGAGCGTCTATAAGCGCCACCGAGCAGTACGGACCCGAAGTCGCTGAAGCGACTGGGAAAAATCAGCGGTGCGGTGGCAGGCGCGCAGTCTTGCAGGACGGCACAGCGGATATCTGTGGCTTGGGAGGTTGTGAAGAAAAAGCCACCTCACACCACACCCTAACAACGTGCGACGCGGCGTATCTACTGCGGTTCCAACAGGAGGCGGATCTCAGGCCCCAATTCGGGGGGTAGGGGGGCCCACCAGGACCGAGGTCCTGGACGCCTACGCGAAGGGGAACCGGGTAGTGGACAAGAGTGTTGCTCTGCGCGTGCGCTGCCAGCTGCCAGCTGCCGGCGGACAAAATGCGCAGAGTGGGCTACCTGGACCCTGCACGCGGTCGGAAGGATGGAGATGGCCGAAGACTGAGGTAGCAGTATGACAAGACAGTAACACGAGCACCGCCTTCAACTCTAACTGCAACACCAACAACAACAACAAAGACGTCAACCCGAGCGAAATCGAGCACCCCGCGTTTCTAAACCAGTCAATCAACCTGTTGAGAAATGAAAGCTCAACACCGAAGCGACCCTATTTCCCCTCCCGCACATCAACCCGAAGCATCATCCCGTCCGTCAGCAGATCGTCATCATCAGGTAGTTCAACAGAATAACATCAACGCCTTCTCAACCCTCCATTCCATCAGCACTACGCCAAGCGAGACATCCATAGCACCCGCATGGCGTCAAACCTCCCGATCCCCGCAACATCCTACCATCGCCACTTTATCAACCGCCAGCTCCGTCTTCACTGCACTCTACATTCAGAGCCAAGCAGCAGATCAGCAGCGAATCTAAGCAACCTTTTTGACTATTTAGTAGCAATCAAAAAAGAACGCCGTCACAGGCAACTGACTGCGCGATAATCGCCGGAAACACAAAAACGAAGGAAGCGATAAGAATACGAAAAAGAAGCAAACCACCTGCGCAAAGAACATGAGCAGCCAGACACCGCTCGGGCCGCGATTGTGACGCGGGCAGTTGAAGGAAATACGCGTGCCCTGCGCACGGGTAGAAAGTTACGATGTCGCACGGAGGCCACGGCGCGTACGACGACCACGACCTGTCGACCGGCGCGGCGCTGAGCTACCCGGCTACTGCAGAGGTGCGCGTCCCGCCGAACTTCAGCGCCGCCTTCAGCAACTTCGGCAAGTGCTACGCGTTTCACCATGTGATGAAGTACAATTCGGGGTCGGGGATGGACAGCCGCGCGCTGCTCCTTTCGAATCTGTTCCTCGTGCAAATCAAGCCGGACGGCGAGCTCACCCGCCTCCTGCCGCTCAACCGCCTCGTCGGGATGCAGTACGACCACGAAACCCAGAAGTGCTTCCTGAAAACCACCCACGACGAGCGCGACTGGCTCTTCCAGTTCACCGCGCACCCCCAAAACCAGCCGGCGTCCCCCGCAGACTTGTTCCACGCCATTAACGCGTGCCGGCAGCTGCTCGTCGAAGACCACGCGCCCCTCGATGTGCACCCCGGAATCACCGGCGTGCCCGACCTCGAGCGGAGATCCGAGCACAAGAGCGTCGAGATGAGAATGAATGAATACTTAGACTTCCCCGGTCTGAAGCCGAAGCCGCTGCCGCTGAGACCGTCGGCGCATCAGCAGCAAGAGGTCCTCACCGCCGTGTACACAGTCAACCTCAGGACGCCGGACGAGGAGCTTGGTATCGGGTATCGCGTCACGGACGATGGCACAATTGAGGTCAACGTCATCAAGCCGAACGGCCCGTTTGAACGCGCCGGAGTGCCTCGAGGAGACCTGATCGCTCTGGACGGCAAGGAGATCCATGAAGAGACCGCCTTGTTGAACCTCGTCGAAAGTGTGCCGCTCTTTCAAACCGTTTCATGTTTCTCATATTTATAGCCCGTCTAGCTTCGCACACGCGGTGTTGGATGCGCATCTTTGTTGGCTGAGTGGAAGAACTGACGGCAACCTGTCCAAGAGGTCACCGCACTGCCTGCGTAGCGGCAAGTTTCAAGTGCACGCAAGTTGCTACCGATTTTCGAAACCAGAACATCGCTGCGTGCCGTACCTTGGGGCTTGGCCCTCGTGCTGAACACAAGCCCCGCCCCGGAGCGCGCTTCTTTTTTACCTCTTGTACTTTCTCTGCTCGCCCCATCCTCTGCCCAAGAGAAGCATTCAAATCGACCACGCAGCCCTGCGACTGCTGGGAAAGCGGACGTTCGAAGTCTCGATGACGAATATCGGGCTGATCCCGTCCTCGCGATCACCGACGGCGTCCGGGAAGTCTTCAGCGAACGGGGATGGTCCCGTGGAGGGGTTGCGGATCGACAACGACCTGCACGACCTGTTCTCGTTCTCGACCGACAGCGAGTACGACGACATCGCGCCGGTCGTCAACGCCGGGAAGGCGCTGATCATCGCCGTGAACTACACCACGACGGCCATCGCCCTGTCGGGGGCGGGGAAGCGGGCGGACAAAATGTCCCGCTTCCTTCGCGAGCGCGGCTTCTCGAAGCAAAAGGTGTGCGTCCCACTCGCCTGCACCACGAACGTATCGCACTCGAAACCCAACCCTCCACCGGAGACATTATAGGGCAATCCTGCTCAGAGTTGAACCTGGGTAGTCGAGAGATTAAATTCTTCAAGCGACGACCCCCGGTCGTGCCGCTGTTGTGGGGTCACGTTCACCCGCGCGTTTCATGGGGGAATTCTCCGACTCCCTCCTGCATTAGGAGAATGCTGCTACTGCACGTTTCACTGGAAAAAGATTTTCCCAGCCCAGCCAGCCCGCAGGAACCTGATAGGCGTTCGTAGTGCCTGGTTGACTTCCCTTGATGAATCGCAAAACGCGTGGGCGTGACATTCACCACATCTTCAGGTACTGTGCGACGAGCGACGATCGGCGATCGTGCCTTCTCGGCGGAACATTATTCAAGGCCTTCGGTGGCTTACCCGCGACTTGAAGCCGGCGGACAACCTGTTCCTTTACATCTCCGGCCACGGCACCAACGTGCCCGACTATGCCACAATCGAGGGCGACGACGACGGCGCCTTCACACCCCTCGACTACAAAGAGGCCGGCTTCGTCACGTGCGAGGAAGTGAAGCGCGAGCTGTTCTACGTGCTGCCCGAGGACTGCCGCGTGTTCATCTTCTGCGACTTCTTCAACGGCGGGTCGCTGGTCGACCTGCCGTACCGCATCGCGCTCACGCCGAAGTGGAACTACGACGTCGACGAGGAGCCGGAGCTAGAGGGGCCGACCGCCGCCATTTACATGCTGAACGTCCTGTCCGAAGACGAGTCCCTCCCGGACGTAGGGGTGATGACGTACTTGTTCCTGCGGGTCTTCAAGACCTACAGGGACCCGTCTCTTCAGGAGCTGATCGAGGGGATCCGGGGGCAGTTGGGGGACCGGGGCATCGGGGGGTTCTTGTACCCTCAGGTGTCGTGCACGCAGAGCTACGACATGGCGAGTGAGCGGTTTACGGAGTTGTCTCGGTACGTCCCGCACGTGACGCGGGTCGAGACGCCCGACAACATCAGCCTGAGCTCCGTGTCCGAGTACTCGGGCGGCGGCGCCGAGCAGACGGTGCGGGCGGCGACTGTGAAGAGGCCGGCGCGCGTCGCGAAGAGCCTGCCGCCGTGGCTGCTGGGCAAGCACCGGGGAATTGACCTGCTGTCGGTTCCGCTGGTCAACCGGCAGCACCCTGCCGTCCTCCCGTTTTCGGTCGACCCCGCGCACCGGAAGCGGCTCATTGCGTTTTACCGGTACCACAACCCGGACATGCTGCACAAAACGACTTCGATGCTCATCCAGTACAGGGGGAGGGAGGAGGAGCTGTTCGCGCTGCTTGTGAAGAAGTACGGTGTCGAGCCGCACGACATCGGGCAGGACATGCTGCCCGCCGGGTGGACGAAGGTGACGTCGAGCAAGGGCGAGGTCTTCTACCGCCACGACAGCGGCGCGCGACAGTGGGAGGTCCCGCAGAAGTCTGCGAGGGAGGCGGCGGCAGCCGACTACCTGCCGCCGGCGCCGGGCTCGCGGCCCTTGGACGCAACGCTGCGCACGACGCGCCGGCGGAGGCGTTGAGCGGCACCCTTCCGGGGCCGCCTGCTGCACAGCGGCTGCATCGGGTGGGGGGCTGGCGGGGAAACGGGAGCTTCCAACTGCCACAGGACGTGTCGCCCCCGACTTGAAGTCGTGTGCTATCACTCGACTGACCTGTTTCATCCACACTCCGCTGCCATTGCTAACGTTGGTTCTTATCGAGGTCCATTCACCTCGACCCCGCGATTTTAAGGCCACGGAGTTGAATCGAGTTGGATTTCTTCGGACACGTATGAATGCAATGGAGTTACCATTGTTATCCAATTGGGGCCAAGAGGCACTCGCTGCGCGCATCGTAGGGGAGGAAGAGAACAGCGGCATGCTTCCGTTGGACGCGATTGCCCCACCTGAGGCCAAAGCTCTGCCAGCAACGGAAAGCTCACCCTTGGGGCAGCTTTAAGTGCCTGAGTCGAGGTTTCTCGGCCTTCGGAACCCTCCTTCGAAGGTCAGCAACGTCTTTCTGTCTGCGGGTGCCGAAAAGGAGAGAACCCGCCGCACGTCAAATCGGTGCTCCCCTCGCCGCCAGCCAGAGAACGACCCCCCGGTTGTGTCAACGTCGACGCCGTCACCCACGGTGACGGGCCGCGGCCCGCGGGTGCGGCACCCGCTTTTCCAGCTCCAAGGCTTCTAAGGCTGAACTCCACCCACCGTCTGTGCCCCCAACATCTTTGAAGACTTTTCGAACGCGCACGAGAGGCAGTGTTGTGTCTAAACATAAAACTGCGATTTCCCCCCGGGCCTTCCAGCTTTGGTTTGATTGCCAACGCCACCGCCTCACGGTGTTGTTTTATTCAATAAAGGCCTGTTCTTTTCCGTGGGCGGCCCTCCGAGAGAGCCCCTCACCCGCCCCCCGCTCAGGTGACCAAAGAAGAACGTCAATAGCCTTACTTCAGCTTCTTTCGGTCGCGCCTGTGTTTCTGCTCTTCAGTTCCTGCGGCGGCTTCGTCCTCCACATGGAAGGAAAGTCCACCCCCCCCTTGTTGTAGCCGTGTCGGCGGCATGATACTGTTCTTTCCTTTGTACCATCCTTCGTCTGGCCCCGGGTCCGCAGCGGATTCTAGACCAATGTCTTCACTTTCATCGTCGTTGTACTCCGAGTGGCACGCACTGGCAGCATGTCACGAACGTATTGAGGAAGGATCTCCGTCTGTGTTGGGCCCAGCTTTTGCTGCCTTGTTGCACCCGCCGTTGTTTGCCAGCAAGCAAGAAATACGATGGCGAAATGAGCTCATCGGACCGCACGTGGCCACCGGCCACCCAACCGACAGTGAACACTGCAACCGCTGTTCCCCGCCCATCGGTACCCTACCCCGCCTCAACGGTCAACCGTACCGGCTCCGTAGAACTCAAGGGCTGGGGGGAGGGAGTCGCGTTTTTGTTTCCTGGTCAACTGCAGCTTGTTCGATGCCCCGTGCTTCGGGAGCTTGTTTGATGCTGGGGCTGTCGCATGCGGCCGCGTGCCGAGTTTTGCTCCGGTTGCACTCGATCTTGACGTGCCCCCATGAACCACAGGTCAGGCGTGCGGGGGGCTCAAAAGAAAATGGAAATAAAAGTGGGGTCTGAGCAAGTTCCCCTCGAAGGGGGGCCGCGACTCGGGGACAAGAGCATTGTGGCACAGGTACGCTTTACCCCGTATCCTCTTTCCGTTTGCCGCTAATGGGCCGCAAGGGACAGCGTACCCTCGACTTCCAAAGCGGCTCGTTGTTTCACTGCCTCAGGTTCCCTTACAGGTGCTGTTTGTATATTGTCCTTTGCACCGCAAGCGCACCAGAGAACAGGGTTCCTTCGTTCAAATAAAAATATAGGCGCCTCTTCGTGCCTTGATAATAATTATGAGCCGGTCCACTATCCCCTGGAACTGCAAATTGCCTGCTGCTGCCTATCAGTCTATCAGCAGTCTATCAGCAGTCTATCAGCAGTCTATCAGCAGTCTATTAGTAGTCTATCAGCAGTCTATCACCAGTCTATCACCAGTCTATCAGCAGTCTATCAGCAGTCTATCAGCAGTCTATCAGCAGTCTATTAGTAGTCTATCAGCACCAGTCTATCAGCAGCCTATCAGCAGTCTATCACCAGTCTATCACCAGTCTATCACCAGTCTATCAGCAGTCTATCAGTAGTCTATCAGCAGTCTATCATCAGTCTATTAGTAGTCTATCAGCAGTCTATTAGTAGTCTATCAGCAGTCTATCAGCAGTCTATCACCAGTCTATCAGCAGTCTATCAGCAGTCTATCAGCAGTCTATCAGCAGTCTATCAGCAGTCTATCAGCAGTCTATCAGCAGTCTATCAGCAGTCTATCAGCAGTCTATCAGCAGTCTATCAGCAGTCTATCAGCAGTCTATCAGCAGTCTATCAGCAGTCTATCAGCAGTCTATCAGCAGTCTATCAGCAGTCTATCAGCAGTCTATCAGCAGGGGGTGAACCGGCTCAGTAACGCACTGTGCGAACCTACCGAAAAACAACAAAAAAAGGTAGCGCGTTTCAAGCCGTTTGTCGACTGGGCCGCGAAGTTGAAGGTGCCGGATCATGTGAAGGTCGTCCAAGCCGAGGTGGAAAGCGTGCACATGGTCGTGAAGCGGCTGGCGAACGCGCGCGTCGCGCTGGTGCTGCAAAGCGCCGCCGGCGAGCGGCTGCGGGAGAGCGTCGTGTTCTGCGAGGACGCCTTCGCGGCGCTGGTGGTCGTCGTCGCGGTCGACGGCGTCGACCACGTCGTGCTCGTCGCCGAGCCGCAGCCGGCGGTGGTCCGGACGGACCTGCTGCACGTGCCGTACGGCATCGCGGGCACCGCGATCGACATCCCGTACTCGGACCTCCTCTCCCAAATCGGCATCTCCCTCGTGACCACGGACTACGAGGATCTCGGCGACCAAGTCGTCCCCGGCGCCAGCGGCGTCGCCGGGCACAAATACTACCTCTGGAAGATGCCCCAGGCATGCCCCCGCCACCCATTCCTTTTTTCGCGATAACATAATTGTAGACGCGAAAGAGAACGCGGACAGCGTGTTTTGGGAGAAGATTAGCCTTACCGATCACATTCACTCACTAACAGGCTAATCCTCCCCCGGCACGTACAAACAGACATCGCGCCTATTCTTTTTCAGGTTGGTCAGCCGATGCTGATCGTCCGTTACTTCATTTGTCAGTGCAAGTCCCAACTGAGGAAAGGCAGACCTCTACCAAAGTGTAACAAAGAGTCGAAGGCCTTCGAACAAACCCGCAGCAAGCGTCGTTCAAGGACCAATTCCCGCTGTCCGATGATGAGACGGGCGTCACAGCGCATTTGCTGCCCATTTCCGAGGCCCACGAAAAGGTCACCGACGTCCGCACGCTCGCCGCACTCGCTCTGCTGCATCAACACAGCCAACCGAACGAAAGTTCTTGATCGGACACGGGCGACCAGTGGAATGAGGGAAGCACCTCTTGGTGACCGTGAGGTCGTACAGTCTCAGCGCGTCACCTGGTCACAACCGTTCTCGCAGCAGAGTCCTGGCGATGACAGTAGTCGAGTGTTAATGCACCACGAGCTCTCGAATGGCGAGGTTTTAGTCATCAGTCAGACACTCGTCCGTTGATTGTCTCCTGGTCGCAATTCGCGTTCTTGCAGCGGGCCGGCGATCCCAGCAATCGAGTGCCTGTCGATGCCCACACCACACGCGCTTGATCGGCCACGGCGGGCGTATACTACTAAAACGGCGTCTTAAAACTCGAAAACAGTCTAGAGTGGGACGAGGCCGCAAGTGCGGCCTCCCCACCATCGTGCTCGTCTCGTGGTCGCAGTCTCGGTGTCTGCAGCGACCCGCGATGACGATCTAATCGAGTGCGAGTTTACCGGAAATAGCTCTTCATCAGCAACAGATGAACCCACACACAGGGGGACCTGTAGCTGGTGTGCTCGTTGGGGCTGCTGCATGTCTGCGGCCCCGGGCCGCGTCCTTGTTCAAGTTACTTAAATGCCCTTCCCCCCACCCGCCCCTCTCGCAGGAAGTTTGTGTGAATAATCCCCTCAGCTGCGTGCAAAAAAGAGAAGGAAAACAAAGCAGAACCGTTTGTCCCTTTTCCCCAGTTTCCGGCGACTTGGCCTTGCCAGCTTCAGGCACGGAATGGTACGCGTTGAAAGGTCCTGGAGCTCAAAGCGAGAGATTGACGAGACTGCCACCGGCGGAACACTGAGGCTGGTTCGTCTGCATGTTCGTCTCCAGGGACAGGCAACAGCGGAACACAGGCGGTGGTTACTAAGCAAGCCAATGTGTTCGACGGCCTGCGATCAGACACGCACGGCCAATTTTACCTGTTTTCGACGAGGAAAATAATTGCGCCACCGAACCTCAGGGACCACTGAAGCTCAGAAAACTTCCAGGTTCTTCGTCGACGCACGACGTTGTGCGAGCTGGGCATTCCCAGGCAAAGTTTAAAGCTAGTTGTGTGCGTTTTGTTCCCCGTGGCTTTGGTGCTGTTTAGCGTCTTCTACCAGCACGCCGAGCCCTGCGAGCACTTTTAAAAGGAGACGACGGTCTTCCGTTTTGGGGCGTCAATGCACAAAGGGGGGCCCCTCCAGGTGCAGTGACCACCGATACGATAAACTCACCCCGAACTCCCAACGTGAATAGGCGTGTGACACCCCGTCGAAATCGCAGGGCGCGTCTTGGAAAGCTTTGTTCCCAGGCCCGCGCAAAGGGTTTATTGATACGAAGTAGCAGAACCTGCGCCGTCGTTTGTTTTGAACACGGTCTTTCAGCCCAATGCGGTTCACATGATGAAACACAATTTCTCACCTCTGACGTATTGAGGGCTCGTCCTTCTGAAACTACAGAATTGTTCGTCTTGTCTGACTTCCAGAAAGTCGGTCTGGCCGTTGGGTGGCTCCGTACCTACACATGCATTCGTCCACCTGAAAACAACAATCGTTCGTAACCTGTCGTTCTCGCTGCGCCTTGGTTCCTGGCATACCGATAACCGACTTCTCTAGTCCAATTCCTCAGAATCTGGCCCGCGGACATGGTGGGTCGACCACTCGTTTTAGAGTGGTCGCCCATGGGAGAGAACATTGCGAGTAGTGACCCATCGTCGGAATAACGCCAGAAAACACGGGTGGCTGTGGGCTGGAGGGTTCGAGGGGGGGGCCGGCGAAATGCAGTGGTACGGTATACTGGGAGCCGGCCTCGTGGCCTGGTCCCCCCTGGCCGCCGTGTTGCTGCTGTACATGCAGGCGCACCCGCAGCTGGTGATGATCGGGGTCGCGTCCTGCTTCTTCTTCGTGCTCGCGATGCACTTCTGCGCGCTCTTCTGGCTCATCGTCGCGCCGATGAAGGACAACGCGTCGTTCCACGCCGCCTTCGGGGCGGTCTTCGTCGAGGTTTTCCGGTACCTGTTCTACCGGATATACGCCGCCGTCGAAAAAGCGTTCGGGAAGCGCTTCGGGGAGGTCGTGTACTTCACCGAGTTCAGCGTGGTTCCCGCTGCTTTGGCGGCGGGGGTCGGGTGGGCGGCGAGCCAGTCGCTGCTGAGCTTCGGCGTTGTGTTCGCGTATCATACGGACGAAACGGTGACGTCGGCGGATGCGACGTGGATCGATGATGACGTGTGTTCGGGTTACCCGATGCTCTTCTTCCACGCGTTCCAAAGCATGCTGTTCAACATCTGCAACGTTGCATGGATGGTCCTCGCCTTCATCGCTTACTACTCTTTGAGCTTTCCTGAGGACGAGTCGGATCAGCTTCCGTTCAACAAGATGGGCCGTCCGTGCTCGCCAACGCTTGCCAAAGGCTTCTTATTCAGCGCCATCGGTCTGCACATCGGCGCGTCTCTCTTCACCAACATCGCTATCACCGGCTCTTGTCGTGTCACGCTGCCGTTGGTAGCCCTGTTTATGGTCATCTCCGTCACCTGTGCATACTACGCCTCGAAGTTGACGTACAAGAAGAAGCCGGATCCACCCAGTGAAACGTATGCCCATTGCCCTCACGTGTACCCGTCTGGAGTTGCGCGCCCGTTGTCGAATAAAAAACCCGGTGAACATCATCAAGAGTCGAAGATTAGCGTTGAAACTTCCTGGCTTTTCACGCCGTAGCAGAACGACCACACCCTACCCAATCCCAAACACTCCCCGAAACGCGTTAGGGGACTTCACAAGGTTTCACAACGGAACGACACATCACCCGAAACGAGCTGCACCCTCGCCCTTTTCTCAACCCCCTCCATACCCAAGCCCCTACGGTCAACCGGAGACTGACCATCTAATCCACAAATAAAACTAAAAAGGGCCAACCGAGAAGTAGTGGCGCACGCACAGAAAGAGAACGGTGCCCCGTCGTGCGGCCGCCCTGGGTTGGCTGAAACGGTAACATACCCAGTTTCACTGGAGTGCCCGGCGAGCGACGAGGGAACGAACCTGTAAGAGTGCCAACGCTACTCTTTCAATAACGTACACATAAAAGGTGTCACGGGAGAAGCCGGCAGCCGCTGCTCAACGGTTACAGTGCATGCTAATCGGGTCGAGGAACGTGGTGGTCAACCACATCTTTCAAAATCTGAGTCGAAGGCAGCACAGTGCCACAACCCGTCCGCTCTGCCCTGTGGCTGACCGTCTCTACGAGATTGCGTTCAGCGCGAGCGCCAAGCCCCACGCCTTGATGCTTTAGTTTGGGGAATCGCTCCAACAGAAACTGTGGACCGGCCCTCATTTCCAACACGCAAAGCCCCACAAACACAGCCCCGCGAACGCCACGAGACCGGATGACAGTCCTCAACCCCCGAGCCCGCAGGCTGCGGTGGCGGAGCCGGCGCTGTCGGCCAAGTCTTCCAACAACGCGCAGACCCCCGTATCAGCGCAGGCACCCGTCCCTCAGCACGACAGCGAAGTCGGTCTACTCGGCGGTGCCGACGACGAAGAGCTGACGCTGGCGGACTAGGGCGGGAGCACGGCACCTAAACGATGCGGCGAGCAGTCTTGGTTGCAGTGCGTCCCCTGTCTTGCGGCGTCGACGTTGCGCTTCGAAGAGTCGCGGCTGCCCTTTTGCACACCGAAGCCCGCCCGGGGGATGTACAAGCAATGCCCCTACCAGGCGTTGCTGTGCTCCCTGGCTCCCTTGCAAACGACCGATGCCCATGGCCGTCATACGTATTCTCACCAGCTATTGCGCCGCCGTCGTTTTGGAGGGGCGGGGGGGCTTCACCTTGAACACGTAGTCCTCGAAGCTCACACTTTGAAGGCGTGGACTTTTGATTTTGGCGAAAATCAAGTCCTCGAATGAAACTGCCACCGACTCCAAGTGTTGCAGATCTACGCGCCAAGCTCAAGCAGAACACTCAGCGCAGCAAGATGCTCCGAGTAACGGGAGTGAACAGTCTCCAACTGTCCAGAGAACTGCATTTCCGGGCGATATGCATAGCTTACGTGCAGAGAACATACATTTCGTTGTCAGTTTGAAGACTGAGTGTCAAAGCTAGAACTGCTGTTTAATACCTACGTATGCGAATATGGAAGTTGCCATTCGCCGAAGCTAGTCGTGGCCTGATACGTCCGATGTGCCCTGAGTAGCTCGTGTAGTGACAGAGGCCGCAAAATTCCATCCAGGGGTAGCATCACCGGCGCTGTCCGTTTCGGCAACCATGAACGCCAGGGACTCGAAACGGGAGCTCTACCTGCGCTGGCCCAGTTGCGCGAGGAAGGCGCAATTGAGTCTTGCCACCCCTGCCTTCCCAAGCGATGTCGCGGAGCTCGTTCTCGCAGGGTTCTTTGGGAACAATCGACAAGTGCGAATCGACACTGATCGAAAGCTTCGAAACGAATCGTGCTCGGTAATCATCTGCGAAGAATGAAGCGCGTCGCGGGTATGTAGCGGCCAACGAACGAATATGCCGTTGAAAAAATAGAAAAGCGCCGGAAACTCTGGAAACACCGAGTGCGCTGCTCACAAAAGCAGAAGGCGGAGCACATAGCGTATCCGTACGACCAGACGGGGTCCCCCTCTTCGTGAGGAAAGCGAAGCGCAATACATTTCTAACTTCGAAGAGCAGCAGCTCAACTTTTCCTTCACTCCAACCAAAATGAGCCCGGCAACCCCTTGGAAAGTCTCCTACTTGTTAGCACGTTAAGACTGTGGTACGAGTGACGCACCTCAAGAGGCACCACTCTCTCTGCAAAATGTTTGACCGTTCGCTCTCTCTGCAAAATGTTTGACCGTTTGTGGCCCGAACTGCGAGCTTGAGACTTTGTCCGCCGTGCACGGGAATCTACGAACGCAAAGGATAGCTTCCTTGGTTCTTCCATTAGTTTTCCCTGGTCTGCATGTCACACCTGTCAGCTGGGGAGTTTGGCTGAGGCACTCTCGTTCTCTGAAAGCTTTCTGGTGGTCCTACAAAAGTATGTCACCTGAAAACAAGGTTTCGCTCTAAAACACAGAAGAAGAAAAAAATCTGTGCGCCCACATGGGATCGTCGGAAACCCAAAAAAAAACAGGAAATGCCGAAGAACCTTCTTGTGTGAAATCTAGCTTTCTGCTTTTTGCAAAATAACACGAAAAGCCTCTAGGCAAAAACCCGTTTTCACATTTCTTCTTCGTTCTTTTCCACCTGATCTCTTTCTATTTTTCCTCGCTCACTTTTCCTTAGCCTGTTTCTTTCGGGCCGTTTTCTCTTCCTGCCCTTCAGTGCACACTCTATGCTGCCTCTGATCGTGCTGCGTGGGTGCCTCGCTTGGCACCCGCGCAGCACGATCAGAGACTTGGTACCGAGGGATGCAAGCAAATCCGGTTTCTAGGACAAGTTGGGGACTGCTGCCATTTTCATCTCCTGGCGCCCTTGGGTTTCTTTCTTGTATACGCACCTGCTTTGTGGACATCCGTGAGGAGACTGCCAGTTGCGAAATCTCAAAGGACGTAAATTACTGCTGTAGCCCGGACGAAACACAGGTAAATCGTGGTTTAGTTGCGGGCGTTCAACAACACGCGGGGCCGTCCCCGGGGTTTTTCCAACCCCCCCTCCCCTTTGCACTAATAAAGTACTCTTCGACGCCACCCCTTACTGGCCCCGAAACCCCATCTGGGCCCGCTTGTGGGCCTTCTGAGGCCCCTTTACCTTCGCTTAACCCGCCAAAAACCGTTCAGGGCCCGTGTTGGGACGCACAGACAGTGTTTCGGGGCCGGCATACACGTCAAAGTACATGGGTGTTAGGACCACCCTTAGCGAGTCTAGAGGTAACCTTTAGCTCAGTCCGGCGTTTGCGCAAACCCGAACCTTTTTGCCCTGTCCGGCGTTTGTGCAAACCCGAGCCTTTTTGTCCGTCCGGCGTTGGTGCAAACCCGAACCTTTTTGTCCAGTCCGGCGTTTGCGCAAACCCGAACCTTTTTGTCCAGTCCGGCGTTTGTGCAAACCCGAGCCTTTTTGTCCAGTCCGGCGTTGGTGCCAACCCGAACCGTTTGCCCAGTCCGGCGTTTGTGCAAACCCGAACCTTTTTGTCCAGTCCGGCGTTTGTGCAAACCCGAACCTTTTTGTCCAGTCCGGCGCTGGTGCAACCCGAACCTTTTTGCCCAGTCCGGCGTTTGTGAAAACCCGAACCCGTTGAACCCTGATAGACCCCCCCCGGAAAACCCTGATGCTAATTCGGGATGATGGCAAGTTGGGGGCCCTTATCCAGGGGGGAGGGCCCCTCCGGACCGCCCCTGGTGAACCTTTGATGCTGAGTGGAGACCTGGAAAAAAGTCCACCGACGGGAACCGAACCTCCCACCCGTAGGTAAGGAACGTCGTCAACTGACGACTGTGCCACGCCGTTGTCCGCCGCGAGAAAAATTTCAGACGAATTGTGAGTTCTCAAAAATACCAAAAAAAACGGTAGAGAAATGTCCGGGGTGGGGGTACCCCCACGGCCTGCCCCAGAAAAGTGGGATAGCTCGCTAGAGAGCTAAATTTGAGAGTTTCGAATTTACCAACCTCTAGACTCGGAAAATGTTTTATTAGTGCAAAGGGGAGGGGGGGTGTTTTGGCATCTTATCATATCCCGCAAACGAACCAGGTGTACCACTCAAGGACATACGCACCTTCTCCGGTAACTCCCGGTTCAGCCGACCACGCGGTCTTCCCGAAAGGCGCATACAACAGACTCAAACGCGTGCACATATCGCAGGAGGGAAGGGAGACCTTTTGACCCTACCCGCCTTCCTTTCCCGCGCCTTCCTCCGCGGGTGGAGGCCGGCCGTTACAAGAAGTTAGCCCGCAACAGCCAGGGGGGGGGGGGGGGAGATGGCGGGGACGGAGCGGGCTGAAAGATCGGACGGGCGCGTGCTCGCCGAGTGGGAGGGGCGCAGAGCCGAGCTGTCCGCGGCCGCCGACGCGCTGGAGGCTGACGAGGCGGTCCTGCTCGAGAAGCTGAAGGCGCACCAGCGCGCGATGCTGTTGGACCTGCAGGCGGCCCGGCCACCGGATGCTTCGCAGAACCAGACGTATCTCGCGGCGCAGGCGGAGTACGTGCGGCTGACGAGCGAAAAAAGCCGCGTCGCCGACGAGCTGCGGCGCGTGCAGGACGCGGCGCCCGCGGGGCGAGGCGAGGGCCGCCGGGCCGTCGTGTTCACGCCCGCCCGCATCTCGCACCAGCCGCGGCCCCTGTTCGTCGAAGAAGACCGGCACCAGGCCATGCTGCGCCGCATCGAGGACGCCGCGGCGCCCGTCGCCGACGCGTCGCTGCGGAGCCTGCACGCGCGGCTGGCCGCGGCGCAGGCGCCGCCCCGCCGGCAGCTGCTGTGGGGGAGCTTCCTCGCGTACTACGACTCGCTCGACATCTGCGGATTGGACGTAGGCCACAAAAAGGTCGCGGCGATGATCAGCCGGCCGGACCCCGGCGCGTCCGATGTCCTCTCGTTCGAAGACTTTGCTGTCATCATGCTGCATTTTCATACACGCCTCTGATGTTGTATCGCATGTGTATCTATGCGCGCCTCTACTGCTGTACGGGTTTCCATGCACACCCGCAAAAGCCGCAGAATCGCGGTTCGGAGTAAAGATTATTTTCCTGTCAAATCACCGGCCGCCCTGTTACGCGTTGTCGATCGCGTCCTGTGGCAGACTTGGTGGGTCCGCGCTCAACAAGTCTGCAAGTCTCCCAACTCCGGTCCCGTGTACGAACGAGTCCCCGAAGGAGGTCGCCCGAACCTTCGCTGCGGGGGCGTAGCCATTCTAGCTCAGGTACCTCGGTACTGCCGCCCTATTCAGCAGTATTCGCTTTTTGTCCCTCAGTCATCCGCAGTGCTTTCTCCCGAGTAGCGTGCTTCCTGAGACGCGCCTCTTCCGAGGCTGCGCTTCGAAAATCCGCAAACCAAAAGTATTGATGGCGAGACGCTCTTATTTTTTTGTATAAGCACCTGCTTTGTAGGAAATGCTTGAGGAGACTGCCAGTTGCGATAGATCAAAGGAGGTAAATGTGCTGTAGCCCACACGAAACACAGGTAACCCTGGGTTTAGTGGCGGGCGTAAGCGTTCAACAAAAATGCCGAAGCAACTCGACAGGTCGGGCGCGGTGAGTTGGGTGAAGAGGGTGGTCGGGACTGATGTCCCGTCCCTTTTTTCCTTCACCGCGAACAACCGTCGTCTCTCGACGGTGTTGAAGGTCGCCCGCGAGGTCGAGGGCACCGCGGAAGCCGGGCTGAGGCGCCTCCTGGGCGCCTTGGGCTACACCGACGAGGAGGCCCCCCCGGAGGGCGTCGCCCAGTGGGTACTGGCGTGGCTCGCAGTCGCGTCGGCGCCTTCCGCCACCGAGGGCGAGTTCGCAGACCTGTTGCGCTCGTCCCCGAAGGCCGCGCCCCCGCCACAGACGCCGGGGCACATGCCGCTCCCCGCCACCCCCACCGACTCTACCGCGGCCCTATCTCCGCCGGCGGCGCGCCGCGTTTCGTTCGCTGAGAGCGACGACCCGGATGATGGCGACCTCAGGGACTGCGGCTCCACCGAGGGCAGCCGGGGCGGCGACTCAGACCGCATGGACCGCCTGCAGCGGCAGGTCGAGCGCCTCACCGAATTGGTGATGGCGGCTCTCCCGACGCGCGACTCGCCGCGGCCTGAGCCTGTCCCCGCGGCGACGACTCACCCCGCACGCGACGCGCCTCCTGGTTGCCCCGCGCCTCCGCCGGTAGCGATGCCCGTTGGGTCCTTCCCCGCCGCCGCGGCCACGCCGCTGGACTCCTGTCCCTGCCCAGCGCCCCGTCAGGGGCCGCTCGCAGGCCAGCTCCCGCCACCTCCGCCTCTTATCGACGTCTCTCGGTTACCCCGGGCTGTCCTGCTGCCGGGCTCCTCCTGCGGCCTCTTGCGGGCCATCGAGGACGCCGCGCCGCCAGTGTACCGACACCATCCGTACGCTGAGCTCTACCAGCCCCGCGCCGAGCCCCCCCAGCCCTACGCTGGGTCTTCACAACCCCTTCCGGATTTTCCGGAGGGCCCGCCTTCGCTGGGGGAGGGCGGGTCGGTCCAAGGCTCCCCCACGCTCCTCTCCCCCGGGCCAGAGCTCCTCGACCCCCAGCTCTGGGTCGGCCTCAGCCCCATCGAGAAGTCGCTGGCCCTGGTGCACATCCGCGACTTTTTCGCCGACATCCTCGATGCCATCCCGAGCGTCGCCAACGACGCCCAACATCTCACCAACCACGTCACCACCATCATGCGACTGATGGACGACACCACCGACCCAGACGCCCTCGTCCAGCTGGGAAGGGACACCATCCACCGGATGATGGTCCTGAAGACGGCTCTGAAAGCCGGGTGGTCTCTTGCAGGCAGCCTCCAGCACCGGCATCAGCACGAGGCCGGGTTTCCTCCGTTTCTACGGAGCGTCTTCCAGGCTCTACAGAAAGCCGAGGAGCAGCCCGCCTCGAAGCCGCCCAGGAAGCGCAGCCCGAGGCCCCGCACCCGACACTCGGGCGAAGCTCTTCCCCCCGACGCTCCCCAGGCCCCTCAGCGGACGAACGCAACCAGGAGCAAGGCCAAGCAGTAGACGCCGTGAACCGCTTCCCTCCTCCGGTCTCGGGGCGATGCGGACGTCCCCTCCTCTCGGAGCCCCCTCTCTCACCCGGCGAACGGAACCGTCTTGTCCGGACTGCGAACGCGTACGTGGCGGATGCACTGGCGCTGTCCACACGACGCGGGATCCACTCCGTGTACCGGCGCTTTCTGGAGTTCCGACGTCACTGGGATGCAGAGGCAGATTCGCAGCTCGATGTCCCGACGGCGCTGGTCTTGTTCGTGACCCGTTTGCTCTCTCGTGGAGACATCTGCGCGGCCTCGGCAGTACAGTACGTCGTCAACGTACAGTCGGCCGAGAAGCGGTTGGGGCGGCCTGTCGACAGCCAGCTCGTCAGGGACTTTGTCAGGTCTCTGAAACGGGCCGGCGCGATGAAGCCGTCGAAGCAGGCTGTACCGGTGACGAAGGACGAGCTGCATCTTGCCGTTGCCCTGGAAGCGGACCCCAGGGTGCGTGTTGCGCTGGCTTTGGCCTGGCAGGGTGCCGCCCGCGTGGACGACGTGCTGACGAGAAAGGCAGAGCACGTCACCGAAAGTGCTGGTTTCTGGGCGGTGAACTGGGTGGGCTCGAAGTCGGATCCTTTCCGTCTCGGCCAGGTGACAGGAGTGATTCTTCCTCCAGCCCAGGACCAGGAGCTCCGGACGCTGTTGTCGCAAACACCTCCGGGACGCCTCCTGTTCCCGGACCTCCCTTTCCGACGAGTTGTGACCGCGCTGAAGCGCGCGAACATTTCACTCTCCGGCCATTCTCTCCGGCGGGGCGCCCTGTTTCATCTCCTGAGAAGCGGGATCGACCTGAAGGTGATCCAAAGTGTGTCGCGCCATACGACGCTGAGTGCGCTAATGCGATACCTTCCGGAGGCCGAGGTTCCGCTCGTCCGGAACACCGCGAGGGCGTCGGCGTCCCTTCTCTAACCCTTCGTCTTGAACCCCCTTTCCCGTTTAAGCCGCCCAAGAAGTTCCCCGACCCGTTGGCTACGTTCTACCAGGGGCCGGGAGAGGGTCCCGAAGAAGACTTGCCCCCCTCGATGTTCACTCCCTTTGTTGGTGTTGCTTACGGGGGTGAACTCCTCATCAACAACCTCACGGCCGTCCCTACGCAACGCAGAATCGGCGAGGCTCTCGCGCCCATCTCGTCATCGTTCATGAACCTTGAGAGGTTGACGGCGCTGGACAGCCGGGGGCTGCTGCGCGGTGTGCTGGACGTGGTCCGTTCGTGGGAATCCTTCCGGTCCGCCCTGCTCCCGGGGGCGGAGGAAGCGCTGATGGCATCGGCGATCACACGAACGACGTCGAGGCGCATGCTACGCCACTTCCCGGATCTGGTGAGATATGGCGTGGCAGAGGTCGCATCGGGCGGGTTGAGGGTCGTCCTCCCCGCCTTCACTGTCGACAAGAAGAGCGGTGGGCAGAGGTTCGTGTGTGACGGTCGCAAGCTCAACGCGATCATGGCGCGCCCGCCTCCAATGCTGCTCCCTTCGGTTCACGAGGTGATCGACCGCGTGTTGGCCTCATCGGTGGTGTTTCTCGCGGACGCCCGGAGCTATTTTTATCAGTTCCGGCTCGACGCGGACATCCGACCGTATTTTGGCATGCACCTGGCAGGGCCGCGGGGCCGTTTTGTACAGGCACAACTCGCCGCAATGTGCATGGGGTGGAGCTGGGCTCCGGCGATAGCTCAGAGGGCCTCCCGGGTGCTCCTACCGGAGGCTGACGGTCTACCCTGGGTGGACAACTTTGTCGTCGTGGGAAGCTCGTTGCGGGAGGCAACTTCGCGGTTCGACTCTTTCGTGCAACGCTGCAGGGACGTTAACTGCGAGCTCAACGAAGACGACGAGCAGTTTGGAGCCCCCCTCAGGGAGTTCGACCTCCTAGGACTCCATTTCGAACTCTCCCGGTTCGACCGCCCCGCCCGGTATAGGATGGCAGAATCGTGGGTGTCGAAATTGCTTGGTTCCCCCGAGCTCGCCATGGTTCGGCTTGGAGGAGTATCCCCTCGCCAGTTCTACCGGGTGTTCGGATCTTTGGTCTGGTTCGCGTACACGACACGTTTCCGACTGGCCTACGCCCGATGTTCCTTGTCGTTCCTGCAGAGGCTGGCCTCGACTCTGGCATCGGATCCAGCTGCCTGGGATGTGACGAGGGCTGTGCCGCCCTCGACGGTGCGTGAGGTCGAGCATCTTGTTTCCCTTGTGGAAGAGAATCGCTGGGTCAGTCGGTCAGAATCCTTTCCCTCATCGGTCACTCTCTGGACAGACGCCTCGTCCAAATGGTGGGCTGCGGTCCTCGAAGGGGAATCTGAGCGCGTGTCACAGGGCCCCTTTGTGGAGTTGAGTCACACCCACATCTTTTTGAAGGAACTCTTTGCAGTCCTTCGGGGCATCGAGATGACCGCCAGTTTCCATTCGAACGTCCGCGTAAGGCTCATGGTAGACAACCTCCCGGCGGTCCATTGTCTCAACAAGGGACACTCAAAGAATTTTGCGGCCAATGTCCTTTTGACGAGGATATTCGACGCCGCACGGGCTGCCGGCCTTGTCATCAGTGCCGAGTGGGTTCCGACCGATGCGCAAAGGGCCGACCCCTACACCCGCGGGGTGCTGGCCCTGGTGAGCGACACGCCAGAGAGTGTCTGGTCGCCTCATGCAGAGGATCTTGCTCCGCCCTCAGATTTGGTGTGCCACTGCGTGGTCCCTGGGGGTCCTGATGCGTAAGCGTTCAACAAAAAAGACCCACTTTGTAGTTGTATTGTTTTCTCCCCCTCTAGCCTCCTTCGAAATGAGCACAAGGCAGTCCCTCGAGTATTTTTGTATAAGCACCTGCTTTGTAGGAAATGCTTGAGGAGACTGCCAGTTGCGATAGATCAAAGGAGGTAAATGTGCTGTAGCCCACACGAAACACAGGTAACCCTGGGTTTAGTGGCGGGCGTAAGCGTTCAACAAAAAAGACCCATCTTGTAGTTGTATTGTTTCTCCCCCTCTAGCCTCCTTCGAAGTAAGCACAAGGCAGCCCCTCGAGTATTTTTTGGAAGTGTATGCAAGTTCCGCAGATATCTAACCATCATGGGTTTGCGGCTGCCCAACGAGGCACGCTCTGAGAGTTCGCTTGAAACTCAAGGGATTTAAAGTCTCCGGGAGAAGATATCCTTTGTGCTCTGAGTGTCGTAAGAGTGGTGGCTACACGAAGTACGATAATTGATTGGTGGTTTCGGCCATTATCCACTACTTACGGTAGGCCCTCCTCAGTATGGTGCCGTAGTAGGTGACTGTCTGTCTTCTTGGTATCGTATGACCGTCTCTTTTTGTGAGTTTTTGGTGCTGCTTATGGTTTGCGCTGGTTGAATATCCGTAACTATATCATATTGCAATACGGGTGGGTTGCTACCATTAGCCTGTCTCAAGGCATCGCGAAAAGAAGATTTTTTTTTTGAGTGGGATAAACACGCAGTCTTTTTCCCTCCGAGGTTTTATTGGCGCAAACGAATCCCCGTGTGCAGCGGGCGGTGCCCACGGCACACGGCACCAAGCATCCATGCGGAGCATCAAGCTCGTGTAACAGCCAGCGCACACGTATCAGGCTGCCACACAAACCCACATCATCGCACACACCCACGTATCAGGTTACCACACAACGCACATACACCCTCTCCGGTAGCTCCGGTCCGCAGACCTCCGCAGCCTTTGAAAAGCCTAGTGTTCCTTCTGCGTGGAGGCACAATGCGGGGTTTAAAGTCTCCGGGCTATCGACAGCCATCTATGCGAGCTTGATGTATGCGGTCAGTTGCGCTTGACCAACGTCTGACAGGGGGTTTGACCAAAAGTCCCGAAGCGGCATCGAAGTACCTGGAAATAGTTGCGTCGACAGCATCGGAGAGAAACTGTTTGGACTCTTAGCTCTTTCTCAGGGGCGTGTGTAGAGCCCGTCAAGAGGCGTCCAGCGTTGATTAACAGCTGCTGACTCGATGTAGGCGTGTATTCCGTAATGGCCGGCGTTGTTGTCACCAGTGGGTAGCGATGACTTTCAGCTTGAGCTGGGTCTTCAAGTCCAGCAGGGTTACGGTGTAGTCAGCAGCTACGGGTCTTTTGTTGGAGGTTCCGTGCAATCGAGCTTTTTGAATTTCGATGAGCATCAAGTCGTGGGTGCGGTGGGTGGTGGTTTTGGTGGGGGTTAGTGGTGTCGTAACGCTTGCAGTCGTCGCATGTGTAGTCGTCGGATACGGACCATGCGCTGTATTCGTTGAGGCATCCCTGCACGGCGTTGGCTTTGATCGGCAGGATGGTGATGTCTTTTTCGGTGCAACAATCATCTTTGACAGGGCCACGGCTCGCTCCGCGCCCACGGCGCAACGACTTGCGCCCGCCGTAGTAGTACGGGATAGTAGTGGGGCGACCGGATACTCCTCGGAGAGATGGTCCCTGCACTCTAACTCGTCTCTCTCTCTCTCTCTCTTTTTGCTGTGCAAATTTTGAGCGGCTGAGTCGGCAGTGAACGCATCGCGTAGTTGTGGTGGTTTCGTGTGCGAGGCCTTCTATATCGTCCAGTCTGTGCGCTAGATTTTCTTCCAGCAGCGCGGTGATGGCTTGATGTGCTTTCCGGCGTATTCTGGCTCAAGTGCTTTGGGCTTCTCCGTCTTGCCTTCTGCTCAGTCTGTCGACGTACATCGTTTCTATGCAATAGCAGTAGAGGTTAGCCAGATGGAGCTGCTGAACTACTCTCATCTCCTTTCCTGTGGAGCGATGTTCTGCACACATCCGCTGTCCATCCACTGTGACAGGATCGCGGCTCGCACCTCGCCTCTGACTTTTCCCGCTCTCTTTTTTGTTTCTCGAAGAAATCAATCGAACAGGCATCCCACCTTCCCCCCCTCCCAGATTCAGGGGCGGGCGAAAGGAGAAATGTCGCACTGGTCGACGCCGGCGAAAGCGCCGAATGCGCCTCCAAACGCGCGGCAGTTGGCCGCGCTGAGTCCCCCCGAGGGTACTCGTCGTCGCCGGCGGCCCTGCAGCGGCGGCGGCAGTCGAAGGGAGTTCTGGCGGTCGGCCTCGGGGCACCACTTGGGCATCCCGCAGTCGCCGCGGAAGAGCCGGTCGGCTCCCCGCCAGCAGCACTCCGGCGGCGCCGGGAGGGAGCAGGAGGATGCTCCCGGAGAGATGGGTTCCTGCACTCTCACTCGTCTCTTTCGCTCTCTCTCTCTCTCTCCCCCTCTCTCTTTTTTGTCTTCAACTCCCCAACACCCCTACATCTAGTTCTCGAAGCGTGCCATCAAGCGACAGGTACCCCAGCAATGTCGCACTGCTGCGTCGGCTGCTTCGCCGCACGACATGTTGTCGCCGAGGGCGTCTCCGCGCCTCAACGTGTCGCTGGCCACGCACAGCCCGGGGCCCACGCCGTCCTCGCCGTCGAACGGCCACCCCTCCGCCGCTGGCTTGGGGGCAGGGGGTGCGGGCGTGCCGCAGATCTTCGTGTCGACCGCGACGGGCAGCTCCCCGAGCACCGTCGTGCACGCGCTCGCCAACTCGTCGCTGTCGTCGTCGGCGGCGCCGGGAGCCCGAGGGGCCCTGTGAGGATGCTCCCTGAAGAGATGGATTCCTGCACTCTCACTCGTCTCTTTCTCTCTCTCCCCCTCTCTTTGTTGTCTTCAACTCCCCAATCTAGTTCTCGAAACGTGCCATCAATCTGACAGGTACCCCACCTTCCCCCCCTCCCGGATTCAGGGGCGGGCGATAGGAGAAATGTCGCACTGGTCGACGCCGGCGAAAGGCACCGACCCGCCGAATGCGCCTCCAAACACGCGGCAGTCGGCCGCG
This sequence comes from Diplonema papillatum, assembly GCA_030068145.1. Classification (NCBI taxonomy): domain Eukaryota; phylum Euglenozoa; class Diplonemea; order Diplonemida; family Diplonemidae; genus Diplonema; species Diplonema papillatum. Next base: position 104,447 of record JAPJBO010000370.1, on the reverse strand, counting down.
CTGAGTCCCCGCGGGTACTCGTCGTCGCCGGCGGCCCTGCAGCGGCGGCGGCAGTCGAAGGGTCTGGCGGCGCACCCGGAGTTCTGGCGGTCCTCGGGGCACCACTTGGGCATCCCGCAGTCGCCGCGGAAGAGCCCGTCGGCTCCCCGCCAGCAGCCCTCCGGCGGCGCCGGGAGCCCGCGGGGCGGGCCGGCGGCGCCGCAGGAGAACTGGGCGTCGGCTGCTTCGCCGCACGACATGCTGTCGCCGAGGGCGTCTCCGCGCCTCAACGTGTCGCTGGCCACGCACAGCCCGGGGCCCACGCCGTCCTCGCCGTCGAACGGCCACCCCTCCGCCGCTGGCTTGGGGGCAGGGGGTGCGGGCGTGCCGCAGATCTTCGTGTCGACCGCGACGGGCAGCTCCCCAGCACCGTCGTGCACGCGCTCGCCAATTCGTCGCTGTCGTCGTCGGCGGCGCCGGGAGCCCGAGGGACGGCCCTGTGAAGAGATGGGTTCCTGCACTATCACTCGTCTCTTTCTCTCTCTCCCCCTCTCTTTGTAAGCATGCCATCAATCTGACAGGTACCCCACCTTCCCCCCCTCCCAGGTTCAGGGGCGGGCGTTAGGAGAAATGTCGCACTGGTCGACGCCGGCGAAAGGCACCGACCCGCCGAATGCGCCTCCAAACACGCGGCAGTCGGCCGCGCTGAGTCCCCGAGGCTACTCGTCGTCGCCGGCGGCCCTGCAGCGGCGGCGGCAGTCGAAGGGTCTGGCGGCGCACCCGGAGTTCTGGCGGTCGGCCTCGGGGCACCACTTGGGCATCCCGCAGTCGCCGCGGAAGAGCCCGTCGGCTCCCCGCCAGCAGCCCTCCGGCGGCGCCGGGAGCCCGCGGGGCGGGCCGGCGGCGCCGCAGGAGAACTGGGCGTCGGCTGCTTCGCCGCACGACATGCTGTCGCCGAGGGCGTCTCCGCGCCTCAACGTGTCGCTGGCCACGCACAGCCCGGGGCCCACGCCGTCCTCGCCGTCGAACGGCCATCCCTCCGCCGCTGGCTTGGGGGCAGGGGGTGCGGGCGTGCCGCAGATCTTCGTGTCGACCGCGACGGGCAGCTCCCCGAGCACCGTCGTGCACGCGCTCGCCAACTCGTCGCTGTCGTCGTCGGCGGCGCCGTCGTCCCACCCGCAGGCCGGCGGGCTTGGGCTGCCGCTGCCGTTCATCCACGTCTCGCCGGCGACCAACAGCTCGGCCTCCCGGCAAGAGGTCTTGGGGGACAGCTTCAAATACAACCAAGGCGGCGGCGACGGCCGCGGCGGCGCCAGCGACGAGATAGCCGCCCCGGCTTCGTGGTCGACAGGGTACTCCTCTTTTTTTGCCGACCAGTCGCAGCCTCCCGGAATCGTCGCGGCGCAGCACGCCAGCGAGGTGGTGTCGATGGCGCCGAAAGAGTCGGCGTCGGAGCAGGAGTCCGCGCACTCGGCGGCGGTGACGCACTCCGGGTTCGTGTACCCTCGCGACGGCGTCTCGGCGGGCGAGCGAATGCGGTACTCAGCCCTCACGGGGCTGCACACGATGCACCCTAGCACCATGCGGCCGAGCACCGCGTTCCCGACCGGCGACAGCTACCGGGGCCCCACCTCCGTCCGCGCGCCGTCGTCGGCGGCCGCGTCGTCGCACGCGGGGGCGGGCCTCGCCCTGTCCGCGCGGACCGTCCCCGGGCTGCCGCCGGCGCCGCAAAAAGCGAAGCGGCAGCGCGCCCCCGCCAAGCCGCTCACGCGGTGGTTCGACGGCGAGGCGCGCGTCCAGTTCGAGATCGACCGCAGCTTCGACGCGGAGACGTACACCGACCCCCGAGAGCCCCCCGACTCGGTTCTGCTGCGCGCGATGGAGAAGGAGGCGCGGACCGCTGTGCGCGCGGCGTGGCTGGCCGGCGTGCAGCTGCTGGCCTTCGAGTTCCGGCGGGACAAAGCAGTGTATAGGCTGGCCCGGGCGGTGGGGAGAGAGGAAAAGCGGAGGGGGTACTTCGAAATTGTAGAGGACCTCGGGCGAGAAGAGGTGCTGGGAAGGGGCGGCGCTGAACGGGAAGAGCTGACGGAGCGGCTCGTGCTGAAGGGGTTCATCGAGCCCGCTGTGACGATGGATGCGGAGGGCGTGTCGGAGAGGATGCGGCGGGTGCGGAGGAGGAACCGGAAGCTGGCGGCTCTCCAGCACCTGAGGGGGAAGGAGCGCATCCGGCTCGACGACGAGCCGCACGCCCTGGCGGCGGAGGCTGAGGCCCACCGCATCATGTGGCAGGAGGAGGCCGTCGCGGGCGAGCTGTTCTCGCGGTGCGCCCGCGAGCAGCGTTCGATCACCGAACGGGCCGTCTGGGACGAGTTCCACACGCACCTGCACCGCCGGCACGAGGTCAGGAGCCAGTCGCCGGCGTCTCACGTCGAACAAGGGAGTTGAGCATCAGGATCCGTCCTAGCGCATGCCACCTGGCTCTACGCTTTCCTACACTCATAGCTCACCCCAACAAGTCTGAACCTTGCCATCACGTCCCATATGCAACTGTCAACACTCTCATGGCTGAATAGTACTTAACACCAACCACCCGGCGGTCTTAACTTAAGTGTTAACCGCCAGTCAACAAACACCTGTGCTTCGTGGCTCCGTGAATACGCGAAAAATCATTTCGCAGTTGCAGCGACTCGACATCCGCCGCATGCTGCATTGGACCACCACGGCGATTCCATGCTTCGTAAACCTGGGCACAAAAAAGCCACCACCGCAAAACCCTTCTCAATACCCGCCGCCGAGCCAGGTTCACGTCGTCACAACACTCCTAGAATACCAGGGTCAAAAAACCCCCAGGGGGCCGCCATTAAAAGACGTGAAGAGATGTTGTTCACCACAAAAGAACGTGAAAGAGCGGAAAGAACGATACCAAACTCTCGACGAAGACTTGATGCTTGTGACATGAGACCCACACTAAGCTACAATTTCCCCGTCGGCATTCCTGGTTGATAGGGAGGGAATGTTCCTACACTGCAGTCACCAATGCTTCCTCCGTCGCCGCACCAACCAAAGTCTGCACTTGCCTCTAAACCACGGTCTGCTGGTCCACTAGCCCACCACTGGCCCCCTTGTATTGTACTGTATCCTGCAGACAAGTTCGCGCTCTTTCTTCCCTTTTTCATTGCAGAGTCTAGCTGGTAGAGGCGTCGTCACAAGGCCACGCCGTCGGGAAACTTCGAGTTTACACACTTCTTCGTACCCCGTTCCAACACTGGTGTTTGCGATAACCTCCTAAGAGAGCATGCTTGTCCAGCTAAAAAGGAATGTTGGCAGCGGTTTAACCTGAACGCGTAGGTCAAGTCGCACATACAAAAGTGGGCGCGAAAAGGACGACAAAACCACCCACGCAGCCCTTGCTTGCTCCAAGAGAACCCATACAACAAGGGTCACCCCGAGATCCTGAAATCCTGGAATCTCGAGCGAGCTTTCTCTCTCTAAACACAAACCCCGGACAGAGAAAACCCACCCACCAACCTTCTTCTACACACAAAAAGAGTTAATAATGATGCACCGTGCCGTGATCGCGCTGGGCCTCGTCGCCGTGTCGCTGGCATGCGGACCGACAGAGTACTGCTGCCCGGACGCGATGGCTTGCCTGACGCCGACGAATGTCAGCTGCGAGCATGACTCGTCTGTTTGCCCGAGCAGCCAAGTGTGCTGCCCGCTGACGAAGCTGTGCGTGATCCCGGGGATCCCGTGTGTCCCCGAGAAGGTGTGCAACAAAACCGAGTACTGCTGCCCGGATGCGAAGCACTGCCTCACGCCCGTGGCGCCGCAGAAGCAGTGCGACGCGATGCTCAACACCACGCAGTGCGCCGCCGGCCAGGTCTGCTGCCCGCTGACCAACATCTGCGTGACGGTGCAAGCCCCGTGCGTGGCTCCAAGGGCGGGCTGCAACGACACAGAGTTCTGCTGCCCGGACGCGAAGAAGTGCTTGGTCCCCACCAGCACAGTGTGCAAAGAAGACACCAACTGCGCCGCCGGCGAAGTCTGCTGCCCGTTGACCAAGCTCTGCGTCAAGCCAAAGAACGACTGCTCGCCGGAGGTGTGCGGTGCCGACAGCTTCTGCTGCCCGGTCGTCCAAAAGTGCGTCAAGCCGATCAACCCCGGCACACTCTGCACCGCGGACAGCGACTGTTCCAGCGGAACCTGCTGCCCGCTCATCCACGAGTGCATTGAAGTGGGACCCAACTGCACCTCGTGGTGATCGGGGGAAAAATACTACAATGTGAGCGAAACGTAGAGAGAGTGGGGGGAAGGGAGGGGAAGAAAGTTTTACCTGCACGGCGACCAACACGAGCTACCTCTTTTGATCGATGCAAAAAGAACAGAGAAATGCGAGCTGGCTGGCCAGTGCATGATGTACTGCAGCCGTTCTCTCCCTTTGGTACAACGTATCCACACCCTGACACCGCGGTTGCTGGACGGTGACTAGTTGACTGGTGAGCTGAGGATGCCAACGAGCACAAACTGAAGAAACCTGCCCTGAACAGTTAGTGACTTCGTCACGAGCATTCTGAATGCTCGAGCTACCCGCTGTGCATCCCTGCTTCATAATCTATTCCAACTTCCTGCATCTATTGCATACCGCCTCCCAGCTCCCCCCCTCCCATTCACTCCCCAACAACTGCGACAGTTAGTTGACAACAAGCACCAGCCCCCGACGTTTTCCACTCATCGCCGCCCCTCTCAAACTCGTTTAAACCTCCTTATGGACGGATGTGGTTAGTTTGTTGAAAGTCTGATATAACCAGGGCTTCCGCATTGGTTTGCGGCCTCTGTGTGCGAAGACGCGTCAACGCGGCCGCCTTAGCTGATACAGATACGTCGCGCAAACCTTACCGAATGCGCCTGGTTCACTATTTAAGGTATCACAGCACTCTGGGGCAGCTCTGTTGCCGTTGGAACAGTTGCTGCATCAACAATGCAACAGTGAGAATGATAACCCATCCTTCCTTCCGTCCATATCCGGAAAACCCCCGTTGCATCTTCCCGGGATCTGCTCGTTCGAATTGAACCTTCGCCAGCTGGCAAGACGCCCATAAAAGAAGGGGGGGAAAGCACCCCCTTCTTGCCAACGTATCTAGCGAGAAAAAGAGAAAAGGAAAAGAAGAAAAGGAGGGGGTAGGGGGAGGGGAAGTCAATCATTTTTCTTTTTCCGCGTCGGTTGGCGCAATCGAAGAAGAGAAAAGTGTTTCGCAATATCATGTTCTGTCCGGCACCGACGGTTGAGGATCGACCATGGCCGCGCGTAAGCAGCGGCGAAAGGTCGGATTCAGCGTCGGAGCTAGAGAAGTGTTTCCGACTTGGGGCCGTGGCTTGTCGTCCCCACTCTCGTCTGGGATCCGCCAGATTTCGGGTTTTCGGTGAAAGTGACCGTGAAGCACAAATGCGTGAGGATACCCGCAACGTGGCTGGAGGTCGCCAGACTGGCACTGGGTGACGGTACAACGTAGAGCGAAGCTCCATGCCCTTGAATGCGAATGTTATGCTGCTCGGGAAGGTTTTGCATTCAAATACGAAGAGGAGAGCGTGTTCACGCCATAGAGTTAGCCTCAGACAATTGGCGAGGTTCGGTGTTGGCACCGGGGGTCACGTACCGGGAGACTGACCACGGTCAAAGGACGGCTCCCGCTGTCGTCTCCCGCTGGTGTCAACCACCTGATCGCGCACACACAAATACTCTTTTTTATTTTCCCGTTCAAACCATCAGGCAAAGGAAGAAAGTCTGGAAAATAAGCACCCGCATGTTTCTCCCCGTCCCCCCCCCTTTCTTTACACCGAACCGCGGACGCGCAGAACGTCGCCGAGGATTCGGCAGCTCGTTTGCCCGGCGGGGAGGGTGGGGAGGTGAAGCCAAGAGTTTCCTGCTTTTGATGTAAGCCGCATGCAAAGTGTGGGGGAAACCGAACCGCCCAGTGGGACCCCTCTGTTCGTGATCAATCGCCAAGTATCACCTGACTTCCCGTCCAGGATTTGGGCTCAGGGTAGTGCGGTCAACGAAAAAGTTCGGTGCGCCTCGAGGAACCTCTTGGCTCCGGTCGTCCCCGCGGGCCTCCTGTCGATATGTTAACTTGCGATCCCCACCAAGGATCATCTCCCAGGGACACGAAGCCACCCAGCCCTTCTCTGACTGGGCGTTGGGTGTGCAGATGTACCTACGACCAACACTCGACTCTCGCAATGGTCCGTGCCCATATATCCTGTGGGAGCCGTCCTTGCCCGCAGCAGGCCTCTCTATCTCGACATTTTTCATTTCAAAAAAAAAGCCCTGCACTAGCAGCACAAAGGAAGCCCCCCCCCGCCTCTCAAGTCGAACGGAGACTTCAAAGGGCCGACCGCTTATTACAAGAAACAGTCTAAAAAATGAAGAACGCAAGGAAGCGCCTAGGTTCTTGGCATATTTCAGCTTCGTGGTTTGCATCGGTTTCGTGCGAGGCGCAGATGCTTCATTTGTCTACTTAACCATGGTTAAGAAGACGAATGAAAGCATGGACACAAAGATATCTCAAAGCATCTGCAGAAGAACACGAAAAGCCTCCCGGCAAATCCCCGTTTTCACACTTCTTCTTCTCCTTGTTATTCCCGTTTTCACACTTCTTCTGCTTCTCGCATCTCGTCATTCGTGCCGATCGACCCCGCGAGTTCTGGACAGCCCTGCTGGGAACGATTACGACCGCGGCCAGACGCGATAGTCAATGGGAATTGCAGAAGCATGAGACTCATCAGGTCGTCGAACGTATTAGCGGGCTGGGTTCGCCCGTGCCCATCAGCAGTTGAGTGTCACTTGAAAATCTAATCTCTCGTCTGCAGTCCTGCTTGTCAGAAACGGCCCACTTAGAATCAGGATTTTACGTCAGGGATCGATGAAGTAACCCCCCGAACTCACGCCCATTTAAAGTTTGAGAATAGGTCGAGGAAGCGATTTCCCCCGATGCCTCTGATCATTCGCTTTACCCTGGCGTGACTCCTGTTTTGGTTCTAGCTATCCTCATGAAGAAGAAACCCGCGGAGTGCGCCAGCCACTAGATGCACCACCAGTTGGAGCCCCCAAGGCACCGCGGGCTGGACGAAAAGGCATCTAAAACGCTGCAACCTCGAACCCCCGTGTCCCCGTTTTTCCCCCCGTCGCGCCCCCCGTTGCACCCCCGTCGGGGGATTCACAACAGGATTTGTGGTGGAAATCCCCTGTGACCCCCCGTTTTCCCCCGTCGGGGGCTGAGCCCGGAAACCCCCGTCGTTTTTGCAATCTCCTGTCGGGGGTTTCAGTTATGCCTCATGATGAGGAAAACTGCGGAGTGCGCCAGCCACTAGCTGCACCACCAGTTGGAGCCCCGGCACTCAAAAAAGCTCCCCGCGGGCTTGACGATCTTCGGCGTCTCTGACCCAGCTTTCGACTTTCCATGCAGCCAACCCACCAGCAGGAGGACGGGGGCTGGTGGCGGGGCCCTTTCAGCCGAAAGGGGGCGGGGAACAAAACAACGAGTCGCTGCCTTCTTCCGCCGGAAAGTCCGGAGCACGTCGACACACACGCCCGCGCGGGGAAGACAGCAGACAAAAAGGGGAAAAACGAACGGACGAGGCGGTCCGCTGGATGCGAGCATGGTCACACACACAGCATGGCTTGTGAGCGACTCGGGCGACGGCGGGGCGGCAGAGGCGTTTACAGTGCCGAGCCTGGAGAAGAATGTGCTGAAGTACACGGACCCCGCGACGGGCGCCCAGCAGGCGTTTTCGTTCGGGAACGTCTTCGCGCAGTACACCACGAAGGAAGCGGTGTACAAGGCGCTCTTTAGCGACCTCGTCGTGGCCGCGGTCAGCGCCGGCACGCACTTCTGTGCGGTGACGGCGGGCGACCAGTCCGAGGACGAGCGCATGGAGCTGCTGCTGGGGAAGGTGCCGCTGATGGACAAGCGGACGTCGTTCACCGACGGCCTCGCCATGCGCGCGGCGCGGGAGGTGTTCGAGCTGGCCGCGTCGCAGCAAATGAGCGTCAAATTCTCGCTCTCCTGCCTGAAGGAGAACGGCGCCGCGGAGGTCGACCTCTTGAAGAACCTCAGGAGAGACGGACCCGAGCCCCCTGTCGTAGGAGACCCTACGTACATCAACGCGAAGTACCTCCTGGCACCGACTCTCGCTGACTTCATTTGGGCCGTAAACCGAGTGCTGCAGTCCCCGTCGTTCATGCGGGTCAGCGCGTCGTTGTCGCTGCTGCTGTCGATCACAGTGCACGATCCGTTGTCCGGGCGCGATACAACGATGTCCTTTCTCGATCTCACCCCGGCCCACCTCGGGGCGTACGGTGTGATCGAAAACATCGACCGTTGGAAGCGGTCGGGCGCGCCGGACCCGGGCGTGCCGGAAATGATAACGTACCCCATCCGGACCAGCGCGGTGGTCGCCGCCCTCGTAACGCACCCCGCGAGCGCCGGGCCGCTGACGGACGTGCTGCTGAAGCAGGCGACGGCGCTCGCTTCCGGCGGCCGCGCCATGTCCCCGGCGCTCCCGGCAGGGACGGCGCAGGCGAGGTTCAACGAGCACCACGGAACGGGGCGGCTGTCGCCCGAAAACCCGTACGCTCCCGTCAACGCGGGGGGTTCGGTGCCCCCGGTGCCGCCGTCCGCGCACCTCACGCCTTCCACAACCCCCGCGGCCCACTACACCGCCGGCGCGTCGTCGCCGCAAGTCGTATCCACAACCCCCATGTCGTCCCCGGCCGGGCTCCGGCAGCAGTCCGCGTACGCCGACAACGTCGCGGCGTCGACGGCGATCATCGGCGCCGCAGCCCAAAGCGCCGCCAGCGCCTTCGAAGTGTCGCGCCTGCGCAGGCAGCTGTCGCAGGTGGAGCTCGAGAACAGCAGGCTCCGCTCGGCGGTGGCGGAGCTCGAAGGGCAGCTGGACGCGTCGTTCTCCGCGGCGCGGCAAGTCGAGTCGGTAAACACGCGGCTCGACGGACAAACAGCAGAGGCCGGGCTCATCATCCACGACCTGCAGACTAAGCTCGAGGCCCAAGAGGCGCTCTTCCAGAACGAGTCGCTCGCCGCACAGACAGACTACGCGCGGGAACTGGAGGAGCAAGCTATCACGCACGCCGCCGAGGTTCAGGACATTGAGAATTCAGCGAGGAAACAGGTCGGCGAAGCTCAGGCGCGGCTTGATGCGTTGGAAAGAGTCGCGAAGCAGATGGAGATGGAGCGGGATGAAGCAGACACGTTCGTTCGCTCGAAGGAGGCGGAACTGAGAACCAGAGACGTCGAGATCGAGCGGCTGCGAAGCCGCATTCGGGACTTGCAACAACAGGGGGATGAGATCATGACCAGAGAACTGACAGCACAGGAGAACGACAGAGAGCTGGAGTACGAGCGGGAGAGGCTCGAAGCCGAATTCAGCGGACGTTTGCGTATGCGGGAGAATCAGCTGTTGAGGCAGTACGAAGCGCAGCTGGCGTCGGAGCATGCCGCCAACCGGCGGGCTGCGCAGGATTTTGAGGTGGAAACCGAGAGTCTGACGCGGCAGATGGAGGCCAAGGAGGCGGAGCTGGCGCGCGAGATCGAGCATTTGAATGAGAATCTGGGCGTGCAAGCGGCGCAGTTGGAGCAAAAGTCTGCCGAGATCGGACGACTAAAGGCGTCGATCCCCGAAGTAAGGCGCGAGGAAGCGAGGAGGACGCAGCAGGAATGCGAACTCCGGTTTGAAGCCACACTTAGCGAAGCCGAAGAGCGCCGAGACGTGGCCCAGCAACAGCTCACCGACATCACAGCTCGTCTCGAAGAAGAAGCCGCGAACCGCCACAGTGAGTACGAGATGCAGCTCAACGACGCAGCTACGCAGGTATCCTCCCCTCTTTCCCGACAGGCGATTTCACCGCTTACCCTTTAGCAAAAGCCAAGAAGAGAACCGCGGCCAGAGGAAGTCGTTAAGTCTCGAGCCCAGGGCATCTGAAGTCTCGCGTTGTCCACCCGCTTGCTATTATCAAGAGATATCGCTCATTCTGGGGCAAACCGGATGAACTCCACGCCTCCAAAAATGGATCCTCTACACGATGAAACACAAGTTGCACTTCTGACGTGTTGTGGGCTCTTCCCCTCAAAACACTCGTAGCTACGTGAGGGACACACAGGAACAACCCATGTTGTCCAACAGACTATCGATCTGAAACAGCATAAGCTGCTCTGTCAAGCATTATGTTACAAATTATGAAATACAAGTTCTCACCTCTGACGTATTGAAGGCACGTCCTTTAGAAACTACAGAATTGTTCGTCTATGTCTGACAATCGACTTTCAGTAGTTGTGACCACTACGTGGCTACCTGCGACGATCAAAAAGATCGTCAGTTGGGTTCAGTTCTGAACGGTCTCCCCAACGTGTTTCATGCACATGCTGAAACACAATTTCTCACCTCTGACGTATTGAGGGCTCGTCCTTCTGAAACTACAGAATTGTTCGTGGCTGACGTTCGACTATCAAGAGCAGCAGTTCTCAACACTACTTAGCTTCCTATGTGATGGACACAGTTCTCTACACAGGAACAATTGTGTTGCCCATCATACTATGTAAACATGAAATAGCACAAGCCGTTCTTTTGTTTGTTTCAAACTTGTTGTTCCTGCTTAATGCAGTTCACATGACGAAACACAATTTCTCACCTCTGACGTATTGAAGGCACGTCCTTTTGAAACTACAGAATTGTTCGTCTATGTCTGACTTTCGAATTTTCAGTAGTTGTGACCGCTACGTGGCTACCTCTGCGACGATCAAAAATATTGTCAGTTGGGTGCAGTTTTGAACTGTCTCCCCCACCTCCGACGTATTGAGGGCCCTTCTGAAACTATTCGCTTTTTTAAGTGCTGTAGTTCTGAACACGGCACAACCGTGTTTCCAACAGACTATGCAAACATGTTATTTCTGCCAACGCGGGTCGTTCACGCGATGAAACACAATTTCTCACCTCTGACGTATTGAGGGCGTGTCCTTCTGAAACTACAGAATTGATCGTCTATGTCTGACGTTTGACTTTCAAGAGCAGTAGTTCTGAACACGACAATTGTGTACACAGGAACAACCGTATTGCCCAACAGATTATGCATGCATGTTATTTCTGCCAATGCGGTTCGTTCACATGATGACACACAATTTCTCACCTCTGACGTATTGAGGGCTTGCCCCTCTGAAACTACAGAATTGTTCGTCTATGTCTGACGTTCGACTTTCAGTAGTCTGCGTGGCTACCTATGGTCTTGTTGCGTCAAAAAGATGGTCAGAAGTGTCCAGCTTTTGAACTTTCCGCCTTGCCCAGCAGGCTATGTAACCACCATCGATCTGAAACAGCACAAGCCGTTCTTTTATTTGTTTCAAACTTTTCTTTCTGCCCAATGTGGTCCGTTCACATGATGAACCACAATTTCCCACCTCTGACGTATTGAGGGCACGTCCCTCTGAAACTACAGAATTGTTCGTCTATGTCTGACGTTTGACTTTCAAGAGCAGTAGTTCTGAACACGACAATTGTGTACGCAGGAACAACCGTGTTTCCCATCAGATTATGCATGCATGTTATTGCTGCTAATGCGGTTCGTTCACATGATGAAACACAATTTCTCACCTCTGACGTATTGAGGGCACGTTCCTCTGAAACTACAGAATTGTTCGTCTATGTCTGACTTTCAACTTTCAGTAGTCTGCGTGGCTACCTACGGTCTTGTCGCGTCAACAAGATGGTCAGAAGTGTTCAGCTTATGAACTTTCCGCCCCAGTCGGCTTGTTCACATGAGACGATGCCAAAAGGGGGGGGGGGGGCAGTGCTGATACTAAGCCTGAGAGACCCAAAACGAAGTTGCTAACCCTGGGTGGGGGTGGGTACCCCCCCCCCCCCTGGTGCAACCCACTGTGGACCTACTGTGGGACCCACGTTAGCTAAATTCTCTAAGGTGAAATGGTGGAAAAAGTGGGTCAAAAATCTTTTTTTTCGAGTGCTTTTTTGGGAGGATTTGGGCCAAAAAAAGTTTTTTTTTTCTTGGTCGCTGCTGAGGAAACCACCTTAGAGCGGTCACCACCCTGCTGCACACAGGCCCTGCAGGAGGGGGGGGTGTGTAGGGGGGGGGGGTACCCACCCACCCCTCGTTGCCGTCCGGCTGACAACGATGCCGAGTTTAGGGGCCTTAGCATCAGCACTGGGGGGGGGTTTGGGCAGATGTTTTCTGGTATAGTCAGATACTGGGCATGTGGGGTATAGGACCCATACCCCCCCAGAAACCATGTTTTCGGGCCAATTTTGGGGTCCAATGCCCTCGGAGAACCTTTTTCTGAGCGCAAAACTCAGTTGTTGTGGACTTTGAGGCCCCAGGTAGGGTTACGACTGTACAATGCGGCAGCACCCACCCAGAACAGGAACTTAACTCTGTTCTCAGAATGCGTGACTCGTAAATGCGTTTCGTTCGAAGAATTGGCTCAAAAATTTGCAAGGCAAGATGCACACGAAGTACGATAGGTCACAAGGCTCCATGCGGAGACATTTTAGAGCGACGAGAGCCTTTCTGATGAAAGCTGCAGGAGTTGACCCGATTGCGCCCGGGGTCTCTGTACAGAGGGCGACCGACAAAGGTGACCCATGAGGCAGCAGGCATTCGACGATCTCGTGGAGGCAACCACCGACGTCGTGGGTCACGGAAAAGCTGTCGTGCACAAGACGTTCGTCGCACAAATCCTTCTAGCACAGGCTGGTGGACGAAGAAGGCCAACTAACGGCAAAGGTGTCGTACACCACGTACCGCCAGCTACGTGGTGCCCGGTTCGAACACCTGGCCGGACGTGTGCGACACCTGCAGAAGGGAACACGATTAACCATCGCCTTCGTGAGGTTACCAGCAGCAAACTCACTTCTTTCGATCCGACAAGCCGATTTCTGCCAATAAAAGTTGCCAATACTGCCAGAAGAACCTGGGGTCAGCTTTTTTAACAACCAGGGGCCTCGCCTCCTTGATGATTGATTTGCGTTGGACGACAGGTGACTCGATCCAACTTGGGGAACTGTTTTAGCTGGTGTACAGTGGGTTTCACACTGGATTTGCGGGTGTCACACTGGATTCCGCACTGGATTTGCGGGTGTCAGTGGATTTCACGCTGGATTTGCGGGTGTGGCACACTGGATCTAGCAGGTGTGCCCACGCCCGACACTTTGGCCGCACAGTTAACACCCCCACACGATGCTGGAGTGCACCGTGCGGGGCCTCGAAACCCACAGAAACAGAGTTTTGCGCTCAGAAAAAGGCTCTCCGAGGGCATTTGGCCCCAAAACCGGCCCGAAAAAGTGGTTTCTGGGGGGATATGGGTCCCATACCCCACATGCCCAGTATCTTACTATGCCATAAAACATCTGCCCAACCCCCCCCCCCCCCCCCCTTTTGGCATCGTACCACATGATGAAACACAATTTCTCACCTCTGACGTATTGAGGGCTCGTCCTTCTGAAACTACAGAATTGTTCGTCTATGGCTGGACGTTCGCACTTTCAAGAGCAACCATATCTATCCTGTTGTCCAGCCGGCTATGCACCCTATAGATCTGAAACAGAACAAGCTGTTCTCTCAAACTTATTCTTTCTGCCCAATGCGGTTCGCTCACATGATGAGACGCAATTGCTCACCACCTGTAATGATGTATCACGTCAAAAAAAAAGACCGTCAGAAGTGTTCAGTTCTGTCCGATTCACATGATGAAACAACATTTCTCACCTCTGACGTATTGAAGGCTCGTCCTTTTGAAACTACAGAATTGTTCGTCTACGGCTGACGTTCGACTTTCAGTGGTTCTGAACACTGCGTGGCTACCTGCTTGATGGTGTTTTTGTGTGCTCGGTTCTTTGAACTTTCTGCTCCCGCGCAGTTCGTTCACATGATGAACCACAATTTCTCACCTCTGACGTATTGAGGGCTTGTCCCTACGAAACTACAGAATTATTCGTCTTTATCTGACTTTCAGCTTTTTCACCACTGGGTACCTATATGATGGGGTTGCAGTGCTCCTGCTAACGAAAAAGTGCGAGGAATTCCTCAAAAAAAAAAGAGGCTCGAAAAAAGAGGGTGAGGAATTCCTCACCTTTTTCCGTTGGTGGTATCGTGTAGCCAAAGCACTGCATCACAGTCTACTCGTGGGCTGGCGGGCAGAAGTCTGGGGCTGCCACGGGGGCTGGAGCCGAGAAAGAGAGTCGAGGATCAGAAGCAGCCCCGGATTTCTTGACAGATTCTCTCCCAGTCGACACAGCTGCCTTGTTCCACGTGATCTCTGGTCTGCGTCTACTCGTGCCAATGATTTACCAGCACGCAGTAACGAGTGGTGGTTGAATTTGAAATGGGCTGTTGCCTCCAGGAATGTGCAGTGTATATTGTGACAAACAGACTGAGAAGTGCAAACCTTCTCCACCTGTACCGTACCGTTCGCCGGGGGGGCAAAGCCCCCCGGACCCCCCTGGAGAAAAGCTTCTCGGTCTCAGAGCGCAAAAGAAAGTTGGTCGGGAAACCAAGGCAAAAACGAGGCTAATAACCTAGGGGTAAAAAAAATTGGGGGCACCAAAAAAAAAAACAAGCCCGGAACAGGTTTTGGAATTCCTCACCAAAAGTGAGGTTAGCGGGAGCACTGTGGGGTTGACACGTCAAAAACATAGTCAGAAGTGCCCAGTTCTTTTGAATCTTCTGCCCGACTGCAGTTCGTTCACATGATGAAACAACTTTTCTCACCTCTGACGTATTGAGGGCTCGTCCTATTGAAACTACAGAATTGTTCGTCTTTGTCTGATGTTCAGCTTTCAGCACTGGGTGTCTACCTATATTGATGGTGTCTTCACGTCAAGCTTATCGTCAGAAGTATTCATTTTAATCAACTTTCTTCTGCCCCCGTGCAGTTCGTTCTTGTGATGAAACACAATTCTCACCTCTGACGTATTGAGGGCTTGCCCTTCTGAAACTACAGAATTGTTCGTCTATGGCTGACATTCGACTTTCAAGAGCAACACCACTCAGCTTCCTATGTAAGTTGTGACCACTCTCTTTGATTGTGGGCTCACTTCAAAAAGATTGTCAGAAGTGTTCAGTTCCACAATTTTTCACCTCTGACGTATTGAGGGCTCGTCCTTCTGAAGCTACAGAATTGTTCGTCTATGTCGGACTACTTCGGTAGTTACCTACTCAATCTTAATGAGCACAATTGTTGTTCGTCCATCTGGTAACTCCCAACCCGACAGGTCGACGAACAGGCGGCGATCATTCAGCAATTGCAGGAGGAGTGCGCTGCGATGGAGCAAAGGCATGTTATTCCGTTCGTTCCTGTCCGTTGTTCCAGAGCATCTTGCCCAGGCTACGTAACGCATGCGCAGCCCAGACATGGGACACTGCCAAGCACTCCCAGCTGGAGTCTGATGACTGCAAACAAGGTTGCAGTCAGCAGGGAGCCTGCTCCACGATACTTTCGAAGTCTAAACGGTACAGCGTCCGATAATACGAATGGGACGAGTGGTCTCCCAGACACCTACCATCGGTTGCTGGGTGCGGGTCTAACACACCAGACATTCGGTATGACGGGACCCGGACATCGAGAAACCGCAAAGCGGTACCCTCAGTTCATACTGCGAATTGGTTCCTTTAAAGCGTTTCAAGCTCACCGCTGAATCGAACTTTCCTGGCAAAGAGGCACGCCACGTAACAACACCCCCACCTGCAGGTACACCGAAGAACTCGAGTCAGTGCGTTCTGTGCTGCAGGCAGAACGGATTGCCAACGAAGAGCAACAGTTGAAACAAGTCGAAGAGGCGGCATTGACTGAAGCAGAGGTATGTTTGAGCCACCCGTGTTCCCGTTCCCAAATAGTATCGCCAGCTCCCAAAACAAAGGACCTGTCCCTTCGGTGTTGCGAGTGTTGCTCAGAGGAGCTTCGTCCTATCGTCTGCCACAGTCCGAGATTCTTAGGTGTTGTATGTGTGTGTTCCGTGTTGCTAAGGCGAGCGTTGTCCGCACTCGCGATTAATCCCGCCCCACAGCTCACGTCGGAGACCAGCCGGGTGCGAGCGGAGCTGGCCACAGCGCACGCCGACGCTTTGAAGGCGACGCGGTTGGCGGAAGCGCGGGAGCTGGAGATCCAAGGGCTGAACACGCTGGCCAACGAAATGGAAGAGGTTCGCAGCCGGAACGCGGAGCTGGAGCGGCTGATTCGAGAGAGCCAGCAGTACGGCAAGGCGCAGCAGATGAGGAGGGAGATCGAGACATGCATGGAAATCATGGAGGCCCTGCGGATACGGCTCATTCCATCATGGTGCACCGATTGGTACCGGCTCGGGCGGTTGAAGGACCTGAAAGAGCACCTCGTTATGAAAGCGGAGGAAATGATGGTCCGCATCCGAGGCTGCGAGACTCAAGAACGAGAACAACGCGTCCGCGAAGTCGCCCTTGTTGGCGAGCACGAGAACGCGATTCAGAAGATGAACGAGCACGCCCGTCACGCCGCTATCCTCGAGGTACGAGCTGCCCCCTCCGCACTACACTCCCTTTTCCCTTTTCTTCGTTAAGAAGACGACTGAAAGCATAGCCACAAAGATAACTCAAAGCATCTGCAGAATAATACGAAAAGCCTCCAGGCAAAACCCCGTTTTCACATTTCTTTTCTATTTACGACTTGGTGTTAGCATCAAACATGCACGGAAGGCTTTTCTGACTTGCATGAATGTGGACTGAATCATATGCTCTCCTGCTCACTGCAAAGATAACAAGAACAGTGAGGGGGCATCACACGTACGCATCGCGCCGTTTGAAGCAAAAAAGCCCCGGACTTCGTTCCGGCCGGTGGAGGAGGGATATGGGCACATTGTCGCAGTCTAACACTCCCAACACTACCCACGTCTCTCAACGCACGCCGGTATCTGGGAGCGCAACCTTGATGATACGTGCTCTTGAGCTGCCTGCCCTAGAGTTGCAGGCCTCTTGAGTCTGTGCTACTACTATTATTAAAAGCTTCGACTCAACGATTCCTATCGGAAAGTCACACATGACAGGCTCGGCACAACGATATGGACAGTGAGTTGACGGTTTTGCGAGCGGAAAACGCCAGATTCAAGAGAGACACGGTTGAGATGCAGAGGATGATCGAGTCGATGGCAGCGCTCCTGGTGAGCGGAAGCGACGGAGAACCCGTCCTGAATCCGGGGTGGGTCCCGTCGATGGAGATGGAGCTTTGGATGACCAACGCGCTGCGGCAGCTGAAGATGGAGCGCGACCGCTTCCGCGACTCGGATCACGACAACGGGCACATGCTGCAGGAGCTGCTGGTCAAGTACGCGCAACTCCAGGCCGAGAACGACGTCGTGAACCAGAACGTGAAGGACATGACCAACCAGATCATCGGCTGCTCATTCGACACCCCCGGCAGCGCCAGGCGATTGGTTGAAGGCCCCTCCGTGGGCTATCGGCATACCGTCGTGGATGCCGGTCAACCGTCAGTGGCTGGTCCGTTACGGTTGGATCCCGCGTCGCAACCGGGCTCACCGCGCTGGCCCTTTTCGTCTCAGCCCGCCGACCCGTCCGTTCCGCACGAGTACTACAGCCAGAGGCTCGACCCCGGCCCGCGCGCCGCGTCGCCCGGGTTGGAAGCCGCCGCGAAAGCGACGCCGGCGGCCCCCGCCGCCGGCAGCCGCCCCCGCATGCTGTCGCCGTTCGTGCCGGCCAACCAAGCGAACGGATCGCTCCGCGAGTCGATCGAGCGGCTGCGCGCGTCGCCGTCCATCCTGCCCGCGCCCGTCCCGGCGCAGCCGGCGCCGCCGGTTCCGTCAGTCCTCCCCGCAGCCGTGCCGGCCAACCCCACAAACCCGTCGGGGCCCGCCGCGTCGTACAGAACCCACCCCATCCTGCACCGGCCGATGATGCTACCCCCGACGCCTTACCCGTAACAGCTGTGCAGTCGTGTAGTCCCACGAGACCCGGGACCACCTCAGCCCGCCCGGGGGGGGAGGGACCCGAGGAGGAAGAATCAAAACGAAGTTCTTGGCGGTTCTCTTTTGAGTTTCGTCTGAGGCCTCGTTGTGCGGGATCAATAGGGACTGCCGGGGTCGTACGTACTCCCACGTCACAGAGGCGAAATTCTTAGACGACTTTCTGCGAAAGCATGACGACGGGGGGAAATGTGTGTCCCCACCCGACCACCCTCACAGCGCTGGTCCCATCTGCCACCGTGTTTCGGCCCTTCGAGTCACGGACAGCTGTGTGGAGGGAGCGGCCGCCGTTTCGGTCCCTGCTTTCTCTCTCGGGCCTGTGCTGCGCCCCGTTCACCCCCGTTTGGCAGGCGCCCCCCCCCCCTCCGACACCGAAGACAGTGAAATGGTCGTTACCTGGTCGGGTTTCGCTCGCGACCGTTTCCTGAACAATCCTTCACTAAATCCGCGGTTAAATAACCTGGCCTCAGTGGTGCAAGCACCACGCGCTCTTCAAACCCAAGAAACATTTTCCTCCCCCCATCATCCCGCCGTGCAGACGGGACCGGTGCGGTGTTGAGCACACGTCCATTCCAAGCACGTTCTTGCGATCCCCCCCCATCCTCCCACTCTCTCCCTGTTGCCCGCCGGCGCCGCGAGCGCCGCGTTTTGTACCATCTAAAGCTGAGGTTGTCCCGCAGCGCGTCCTTTGTCCTTTTAGAAAGCGCGACTCCGCAGCCGGCAGCCTTCCGCGCGCTGCTGACCGCGTGGTTTTCCTCCGACGGTCTGCCTGGTGCACACGCCACGTGAATTGCATTTCAGCTTACGCCGCTGTTTCACACGGCTGGCTCTGCTGCTTGCGCAAACGGGGGGAGACGTGATGTTGAGCTCAAACAGGCTGGGCCTAATCAACGCTCTCGCAGTCTTCATGTATTTGAAAAAAGCAGGAGTTTGTCGTGGTTGTCGTTGTTGATGACGATGGCCCATGGCTCAGCATCGTGTCCCACCCGCCCCCGTTCCCTGCACTCAGCGGACCCAGGAGGCCGTTTCTTTTGGGTTCGTTCGCGAGGGCGCATACCAACCGTGTCAGAAGCCGCGAGCTGTCATCCAGCCACGTTTGCCTCGGTTGACCCGCGTCCCTGGAGCAATGTAGCAATTCTTCGCTTGTCTCCGTCGTGAAAGTTGCGGCAAAGCTGGGGTTGGGGATGGTATTTTATACCGTTGCCGTCCGTTCTAGTGGTCGGTTGTTGCTCGGGATTGCTGTACCCGAGCGCAAAACCAGTCGCAAATATGCGCGTTGTGATAGAGTGCGCTGTTCTTTTATTCTCCTTCTGTCCTTCCTTGACCGCTGTGATCCGTAGATCGGTAGATATTGTATTTTCCTTTTCTTTTTCGCTTTCAGTGACTCGTTCGTCAGACTACGGGCAAGAAGAGCCGTTCAATTGTAGCGATTCGACTTTCCTCGTGAGTCACGGTTACCGTGGCGCAATCTGATTCTTCGTTTTCTTCTGCTTGTGTGTGTGTTGGTTTTCACCCCACTCCTTGCACTTGCCTGTATTCCATTTCTTCGCCTAGAGTCTGTTTTATTTCCAGTAACATGGCAATGTGTGTCAAATATCCATTCCCTTTGCTTTCTGCATGCACGCTGAGAGCGTGGTAACGGTTTCAACCAAATGACTCGGCAATGTGTTGTTGTAGATGCTGCGGATTTGTCTGTCGAACATTAAGCAGCGGCAGGCGATGCCCTCGGCTGGCGAGGTTGGCCATGCCGCTTCTCCAAGTAAGCACGCAAACCCGCGAAGGGGGGTACCGTGCTTCGAAAAGCACACGCGTACATTCAACCGACGGTTCGACGTCGTTTTAAACGTGTCGTCCTCGGTGGGGCATCCTTGGACCTCGCGGTTCGCTGCGTGGGATAGGCAGACATGCAAACTGCGTTGTCCGAGCAATAGCACAGTCCGGCAAGTAAGGCCAGCTCATGTGCTGCGTTAGTTCGTCGCGGCCCCATGCTATAGCAACACGCGCGCAGGGGACTAGCTTCCGTATCCACATTTGGACTATCCGTCCAAATTTGGAAAAGCCGGCGGGGAAAACGAAAAAAAAATGGCACTACACCATCACCCAGGCCCCCCCGGCAGAGGTGGCCAATGTGCAATTCAAGGTGCTCAGGGCCCAGCATGTTGTCGTGAAGATACGTCGCGTCGCGCTGTGCTGAGCCCATTCCTGAGTGAGGACGCGAAAAGCCGTTAGCGGTCCAAAATTTGGGAACTGGGCCGGAGACCAAGCAAATGCCCTGCACGCGCGCCTTTTTAAAAAGAAAACGAAGTGCTTAAGAAGGAGACAGAAAGTTCCACCGACCACTGAACTTGCACCCAAAGGTCGAAAGGCCAACCACCAATCGGGCACGACCAACCGTCGGCACACAACGCAAACAAAAACCAACGGTGCTTGAACAACCACATCAAACCTGGCCCCGCCGCCGATTACAGATGCGAAGTCTGCAAAATCACCGATACCACTCTCACAACAACAACATTTCATCGCATTAATTCAATGCTGTTGATTCAGCTTCAAAGAGCCCGTAGACACGAAGCGACGAACCGTACCGCTATACGCGCCGACCACTCTATCACGCTGCCAGGACAAAACACACCACTCGTTCTCAAAGCCATAGCAGTACACTCCGGCCACAACAACGCAGGGCCCTCAACGATATCGACGCTAACCAACGATGGACGCGCTTCGACGGACTACAGACGCACTCCACTTCGACGCAAAACTACGCCGACAACGAAGTTTACCTCTGCGTCTACCAGCTCAAAGACTACCCACAGACGGATGTCCCGCCACCCATAGACGCATCATACCACAACCACTATGAACCCCCAAAGCCTGCCACGTCCAGAACCACAACACAAGAGCCGGACTCGACTCAAAGTATACTTAGAGCCATGCGCGGAGACGAGACATCTACCGACACACCCACACAACGACACGACAGCACACACCCCACACGAACACCCACAACACCAGGCACGTCACAGACCTCCAGTACCACCGCGGAAACAGAGACCAGCAGTGAAGACGACTTACGATGTCCCCACTGCCACACACGCACAGCAACAACCGGCCTCAAACTGAAGGGAAAACAAGGATTACGGACGCACCTACGTTACTGCAAGAAGAAACCACCCAGAACTAAGTCACAAGCAGAGACAACGCTGCGAAGCACCACCCAGAAACGAGAGAGATGTCCCTACTGCCACAGCGACGGACGAACCGTGGGGAAACCACTCTTCAAAAGTCTACGCCACCATAGCCCACCCACCCAGAGTGCCTTAACTGTGGCGAGCAACGAACAGTTTTACCCTGCAAATCTACCCAAAGAAAAACCTTATTTTAGGGCGGAAACAACCCGCACCACGTGAAGCACCGCAAGTGCCGCGAAACCCAAACACCACACTGCGAGAAAATACATATAAACGCGGACAACAGACCGGTACGGGCTACAAGGCAACCCCTGCTCAACTGCCGCAATCCCGGACCCCGTCCATTTTCTGGGCGCGGTGGTCGACAAGAGGAACGCGACGAAGTGCGTCGCGCACTACAAGGGGAAGTGTGAGATCTGCCGCCGCCTCGGAGACAAACAGGGGCCCACCGTGCAGGCGTGCTGTCGGCACCACCACGCCGCCGACGACGGGCTACCCATCGCGATCTGCGACCGACACCGAATGTCCAGGTGCGCGGTCTGCAACACGCCGACGACATGCTGTGCCGCAGGGCACCACGGGTGCCGCGAACACAACCGCGGCCCGTGCGAAGGGTGCCGCCAGCTGCCGACGCTCGCAGAGCGACGACCCGCCGCGTGCTGCGGCAAAGGGCACCACAGTGCCGACGAACCGAAGGCTACGAAGCCCGCCGCACCACCCAACACGAACACGCCGGCGCCCGCGGCCACGCCGCGCTCGCCTGCGGCTGAGCAACTGTCCGAGTCGCCCAGGAAGGGGCGGAAGCGTATCCTGCAGGAGACCCCGCGACCGACCACCCACCGGGGGCCGAAGCGCCCGGCCAAGAAAGCAGCGACGCGGCAACGCACGCGAACGGCGCGGTACCTCACCAGCTCACCAACCTCCCCGCCTTCATCACCGTCATCATCACCGTCGCCCAAGACGTCATCAACGGGGAACATCATCCCCATACAAACAACCCTTCCGCGCACGCCAACCGGCGAGCCCAAAGACGCGCCTCCCAGAAGGAGGCGGAAGCGACCCCTGCAGGAGTCCTCGAAGCTCGCATCCCCGACAGGGAAGCCACGAAGATCGAAGCGATCGCGGCAGGCCGTGAACAACTCTACGCTCGATCACGAAATGGAATGCCTGACTTCTTCCCCATCGTCGACCCGGAAACAGCCAAACCGGCCCGGAAAGTCCGCACCGCGAAAGCGAGCGGGAATTGAACTTGACTTGGAAACGACTAGTTTGACCACATCCTCATCATCGTTGACTCTCCCGACGGACGACGTCATAAAGTAACACTAGCCCGTGAACAGTGCTCGCCTGCCTTGATGGCACTTGCACCTTAAAGAACTCAATGCTCAACTTGTAGAACGTGGGGGGCCCAAGACTACACTCCACGAAGGAATGTACTTGGTGTCGGTCACAAACAGTCCCGGACATGGCTAGCCATAACCCATAACGAAAGCGTGCACTAAATATACAACCCGTAACCACATAGCCCTTTCTTGCTCTAAGAGAACCCATTCATGAACGGTCACACGGAGACCCTAAAACCCCGGAATTTCAAGCGAACTTTAACTCTAAAAACGTAACACACAGCCGCCGAGCAACACGAACCCACCCAGAAATACTCGAGGGGCTGCCTTGTGCTTACTTCGAAGGAGGCTAGAGGGGGAGAAACAATACAACTACAAAATGGGTCTTTTTTGTTGCACGCCCGCCACTAAACCCGGATTTACCTGTGTTTCGTGTGGGCTACAGCACATTTACCTCCTTTGATCTTTTGCAGCTGGCAGCCTCCTCAAGTATTTCCTACAAAGCAGGTGCTTATACAAAAGAAAAGCTTGAGCGTGTCCCTGGGGCAGTGGACCTGTTCCAGGCAATCGTTCGCCGGGCCGTGATGCCGAACAGGACCCGGGTTTCATGCAGGCTTTGCCAGCACGCGGCGACTGCTCAGCACGTCCTTCTCGAAGATGACCCGGTCCACAACGCAGCCTCGAGCGCTCTGGAGGCCTACCCGCAAGGACTGCCCAGCGTAAAAGACGTGATGGAGGATTTCGCTCTACGAAGGCCGCCGGCGCTGAAGTTCGTTGCTGAGCGTGTGAAATCGACATACGACGATCCGCTAACCAACCGCTGGACCGCTGCCATCTTGAATTACCTGCGATGAGAGGGAGGGACAGGCGGAGGGAGGGAATTTTCTTTTCCTTTATATTATTTCCATTTGGTTTCGGCATCAAAAGGACCTTTTAAGACGCTAAGAGTGAGGGAAGACGCAACCCAATAAAATGAAAAGTATGAGAAAGAGGGAAAAAGAAATAAATAGCCGAAGGGCGCCCATCATCTTGGACCCAAACAAAGCTCAGGACGGGGAGACTCTGCCTGAAGGAATCAACCACCCCCGGGTGGGCTAGTCTGACACAAGTTGTCAACAGGAAAAAAAAAAAAAAGCCAGGCACCGGGATCTTCCTAACGAGCACGCAACCCGGTGAACATAATCAAGAGTCGAAGATTAGTGTCGAAACTTCCTGGCTTTTAGCAGAACGACCACACCCTACCCAATCCCAAACACCCCCCCTAAACGCGTTAGGGGACTTCACAAGGTTTCACAACGGAACGACATATCACCCGAAACGAGCGACACCCTCTCACTTTTCTCAACCCCCCTGCATACCCAAGCCTCTACGGTCAACTGGAGACATTCAAACACCGACCTTCTAATCCACAAATAACGCTAAAAAAAGGTCAAGGGCTCAAAAAAGAGGGGGCTGGACGACCTTTGAAACACCGACGTTCTTGAGTCTCTCTAAGGGAGGGCGGAGCGGGGGCGCGGGCCGTGAGCGATGCCAAGCGCTGTGGCGGGCCTCGCTCACGGCCCGGGCGCAGTCGTGACGAGGCGCGCTTACAAGGTGCTGCCGATGGTGGAGGGGTACCACAAGCGGTTCAATCTGGTGCTCTGCTTCCCGCCGCCCGAGCCGGAGGTCGTCCGGGGGCCGGTGAACCTGGTCTTGTTCTTCCCCGGCGACGTGTCGGACATGGACGTCGACATGGTCCCGGGAAGCGAGCTGCGGGCGTACTCCCTCGAAAAGCTGGGCGACACACTCCGGGGCCGGCTGCACGCGCACGATTACCTGGCGATCATCCGCCCTGCAAGCTCCCCCCGCGGCTTCTTCGCGCACTACACCAACTTTTTGGGCGGCATGGCGCACTACATGCACGCGCCCATGAACGTGCCCCCAGCGTCCGACTTCGCGTGCAAGCACCTGGCGGCGCTGCTGGCCACGTTCGAGGCGAAGGAAGCGCTCGAGGTGGAGAGCGTGACGCTGGTCGGATTCTCGAAGGGCTGCAGCGTCCTGCGCGCGCTGATGGACCACCCGCTGCCCGAAGTGTGGCGGCGGGTGCGGGCCGTCCACTTCCTCGACGCCGGCGGGAACGAGCCGGGCGTGTTCCCGGGCGGCATCCCGCAGCCGCCGGTCGCCAGGCCTGACCTGCAAGTCACCCTCCACGCCACGCCGCGGCAGATCGACGACCGCGCCCGGCGGTGGATCCGCGAAGAGTGGGACGCGTTCCCTTGCGCCCGGAAGCTCACCTACCCGGGCACGACCCTGGCGGACCACTTCAACATCCTGAGCCTGTTCGAATACTCGTGACCTCCCGTGGTCACCCTCCACGCCACGCCGCAGATCGACGACCGTGCCCGATGATTCTGGGAAGAAGGAGACGCGCTCCTTGCTCCAAAAAGCTCACTTGAAGCAATGGGCAAAAACTTGGACTTCCATACCGTTATGGGCAAAACCCTCGATTTGTGTACCGTTACGGGCATCAGCCCATACCATCCTGGTCCGTCCTGTTCGAATACTCGTGACCTCCCCCGCCACCCGCACCAGACGCACCCGCCGGCGAAGAGAAAGCGTGGCCTATCTCAGGACGGTAGGATGGGTTGCCAGTCGGCATTGTCGCTCTCTGCAGGTACCTGCAAAGGGTCCTTTGGTCGAGCATTCCGTGCGCGAACTAAAACAAGCAAGATGGCAGACCATTCACACGAAAAGCTTCTAGGCAAAAACCCGTTTTCACAATTCTTCCTCCCACGCCAGCACCGGCAGAAAAACGAAGGCACCGATTCCTGCAGCAGACTGGCTCCTTCCTTCGATTCCGCGACTGCTTGAGTTTCTGTTTGGAGATGACCCGCAGCATCATCGAAGAAGCACCTGCGTCACTGCGTTTTAAACGCATGCTGCGTATAAGACGCAGTGGACCGGCTTTGAGCACCCTCCTTCCTTGCACTCGCAGCAAACCGTCGACCAAAAGCGTTGCGTCCAGCCTCTAGTTTAATAGCAGAAAGAAGGAGTTCTTATTTCCGCTTTTCCACGGCAAAAGGGACACGGTCCTTTCGCTCACTTTGAGTTCGTGTGCCGGCAACTACCGCTGCACGGGGTCGGATCTAGAACGTGACATCACGCTCGCAACAAACTGGACGGCACACAATACCGTTTTCTCTATTCCCACTCGCTACCCCCGGTGTCCATGTGCTCGCGGGCGAATCGACAGGCAAGGCAGTCGCCGAAAAGCCGAAGGTGACCGTTTCTGCGTCGTTGCCTCTTCAGCGTGGCCAGAGGTTCACGATTTACGCGTTCAGCAAAGAAAACCGCAGGTCGTATTTCCTGCGGACTTGTCTTTGTACTTTTTGCAAAGAATCAATAGATCCAACCGGTCCCGGGCACTCACTGATAGAGATCGCGCCTTTCAGGAGGGTTTCAAGCGACGCCAGATACTACCCGGGGAGATTTCTTCGCCCGCCATGCTGTCTTATTTGCTCCTAGCCCAAAGTTAGAAGAAAGAAGGAAGAGTCAACGAAAACGTGTGCGAAAAGGAAAAAGTAGTCTCAGTGTGCCACCCTTTCGTTTCGGAAGATAGGGTATCGTGTGCAGTCGGAGCCGCCACGTCGTCTCGTCGAGCAGTATCTAGCCGTTTGCATAAATGGATGAAGTTTCCTGTAGTTTCCCATCAAGGTGTTAGCCGCCGCCGTAGGCCGCGCAGTCGCGAGGAAGAAGAGGGCCCGCAGCATTACAAGGCGGCGATCCCCCGCGGGACGAGCTCACCCGCCGGCCAGAGCGCCCGCTGCAGCACCAACTCCGGTGCCGCCACTGACTGTAGCAGAGCCGCAACCTGCAGCGCGCCTCCGGAGCGACTTACGCCCGCCGTAGCAGTGCGAAGAGAAGTGAGGAGACCGGAAACTCCCCGGAGAGATGGTCCCTGCACTCTAACTCGTCTCTCTCTCTCTCTCTCTCTCTCTCTCTCTCTCTCTCTCTCTCTCTCTCTCTCTCTCTCTCTCTCTCTCTCTCTCTCTCTCTCTCTCTCTCTCTCTCTCCTCTCTCTCTCCTCTCTTCTCCCTCTCCTCTCTCTCTCTCTCTCCCTCTCTCTCTCTCTCTCTCTCTCTCTCTCTCTCTCTCTCTCTGGATGATCCGTGTCGCTCTCCCACTGCCAGGGGAGAGTGTTCGCCGTTAGACCGCTGTAGAGCAGTCGGTGTGACCGATTGAGATGGCCATGTTGGTGGCACTTTTGGAACACCGTTCTTTTTGAATAAGCGCCTGCTGCGCAGGAAGTACTTGAGGAGGCTGCCACTTGAACTGCAGATGTGTGTGGCGCTCATTCCAGGCACCCGGTCAAGGAGAATCTTGTCTTCTGCAGTCGGAAGGGATGTTTCGACACCGCTACGGTGCTGGTTGATGGGGAAGGTAAACGTGAGTGACGAGCCTTAGTTCCGAAGCTTTCCCGTTGTCACATTCTTCACGTTCAGCGTTGTGTCGCTTGATACACACAAAAAGCCTACACCTAAAAGCCCGGAATTTCAAGCGAACTTTAACTCTAAAAAAAAACAGGAGCGCAACAACTACGAGAAAGGGGGGAACAAAGGAAAACCGCACCAAAACAGTACTCCCAAAGTAGCCCTCCGTTGCGCGTTCCCTATCCAACATCCCCCACCCCCGCTCCTCCGACCCCCTCAGCCGCGGCCTCAAGATCCCAGGAACTCAGGGGCAGCCGTCCCCCCGCCCCCAAGGCGTGTTCCATCACACCCTCCCCATCCCCACGTAGAGGAGGAAGCCGCAGGTTCTTCGTCTTTCCAGCTCACCCCTTATAGTTTCGCTCAATACACACCTCCCCCGCTCAAACCCTTCCCGGCGCCTCCCAATTCTCGCCGCCGTGTGCGGAAGAGCCGCCCGAAACCCCGTCAGATGCAGCGGACCCTCTTTCTCGCGGGAGCGTCGGTGTTGTGTATAGTAGGTGCCCTCGGCGCGATATCAGCGAGCAAAATCGACGGAGAGGTCCTGAGCATGTGCAAAGGAATCGGGATCCAACCGTTCATTGACGTGACTGTGCCCCACGGGGCGACTTACTCCGAGGTGCTCGCTGTGCTGTATTCTTTCGTGCCGTGGATCGTGAGCTTGATCACCGTGTCGTCCGCGTTCCGAAGACGAACCATCACGCTGCTGGCGGCCGCCATGTACATCGTCCTCGTCGTCATCTGCAACGAGATCCTGGTCAAGCGGAACTTCCCCCAGTCGCGGCCCAGCGCGAGCTGCCTGCTCTCCCCCGGCATGCCGTCGTCGCACTCGCTGCTGTCCATCGGGCTGCTGGTGTGGCTGTTCTTGGAGATGGCGGAGAACCGCGGCATCAAGGGATGGTGGGGGTTCGTCGCGATCCTCATCCTCGCCCCCGTGCCGCCGTCGCGCGTCGTGCTGCAGGACCACTCGCTGGAACAGGTCACAGCGGGATCCCTGCTCGGCATGGCTTCTGCCATCGCGTTCTTCTCCGTCCTGCGCCGGTCCGCCAAGAGCAGCCTGATCGACCGCCTCTGCTCGCACCCCGTGGCCATCCGCTTCGGCGTCGTCAACGACTACCTCATCCACTGAGGAAGCCGGCCGCCTCTTTCTCCGAAAGTCCAGGCTTACCCCTCAGACACACCGCGGCGGGCACCTCTTTTTGAATAAACCCCCGACACTCGCCCCCCCGGGCAACCTCCCCCCCCCAGCCCCGGCGCCAGTATTGTCTGCAGACGTGCAGACGTCTGTCGCGTGCGCAGCCGACGCGTCCGCAGTAGCAGCCTGCAGGTCGGCCTGCTAGAGTATCCTTCATGTGGGACGTGCAGAAACTCAGGAATAAAGAAGAGAACCCCAGCACGACAGCTTCGAAGTCCGGGGCTACCTGCGCACTTGAAAATGAGTCTCTGCACGTGGCTGAAAGAGCTTCTCACTTTGCGATTGCTCGAAAGGAAAGACTGGGACCGGCAGCGATTGTCGTGATCCAACCGACTGACCGTCAGCCGTCTGCGTCTGCAGGCAACACTGCGCCCTGCTGGGTGGAGGGTGGGAATTGAACGAATCCCGAAACAGGACTGCCCGTGGGCAAAGCGAAGAACTGCAACAAATATTTCGTCGGCCAAACATGAAAGCAGGGGGTTCTCTTTCTCAGGGGCCGGTGGAGGGTGGTGGGGCGAGGACCGAAAGCTGACAGCCCAGCGACGCTGGGCAACGTCTTCTTCTGCCGATCAAGACCCCCCCCAGGCATCTTGTTAAGAACCATCCATCCATCCATCAGCCGGCTGACCCCCCCCCCCCCCCCCCTCCCCCCTCCCCCCCCCCCCTCAGGCTATTTTCACTGTGGAGGGGGGAGACGCTACCTGTCACACTCTAAGGTGGTCACCACGGTGGGCGGTCAGAAAAAAAAAATTTTTTTTTGCCCCAAATACCCCAAATACCACACTTTGGAAAATTTTTGTGGGCCCACTTTTGGCAGGGAATTTTGACCATTTCACCTTAGAGAATTTGACCACCCAGCCTCCAAGGCAACTGCACTGTAGAGGGGGGGGGGGGGTCTGGTTTATCCGGCCATCCGGCCAAAGTGGCTGATCCTTAACAAGAGCGCTGCCCCCCCCCCCCCCCCCCCCCCCCGGATCCAAGAAAAATCCTGGCAAAGTTGGAGAAAAGAAAACCCCTTCTCTCGCATCCAAAAAAAGAAGAAAAAAAAAAGATAAATTATCACAGAGCACTCTCCACAGCCAATTCTTCCTGCTCAAACTGCAAAGAACCCCACACGAACACGAGAGAAGTGCCAGTCATACGATACTAAGAAGACAGACCGTCACCCATCACGCTGAAGACGGCCAGCTGTATGCAGGCTACGTGCAAAACACACGTAGCGCATAAGCCATTTGCCGGCTACCCGGTGCCACCCACCCCACCCCGCAGCCCGGCGCGACTCACCCTGTATCCTTCCCCCGCGAAACAGCATTCCCAGCTGGGACACTCCAGTCTGCTGCCGGTCGAGAAAGTGCCCTTTCAAGCTACTTCCCTGGTTCCGCTGGTGCACACAAACAAAATAATCAGCGCTCTTCTTCCAAACAGCACTCTTCTTGTGGGTTTGACACCCTAGGCCTCGCACACATGTAAGACCGGTAGTAGAAGACCACTGTGTCTGACATGAGCCTGCGAGCGTCCAACCACGTCAGGCCAATGGGAGCAAGGACGTTGTCCGAAGACGCCGACACATACATCCTCGCCCCTAGGACGAAGCCGGGGGAAACCCTGGTGGAGGTCCGTTGCGGTGTTGACGTGCAAATAGCTCGTTAAGCTCATCGAACCTGGTCCACTCCGACGTTTCCCTCAGGATAGCTAGAACCAAAACAGGACTTACGCCAGGTAAAGCGAATGATCGGAGGCATTGGGGAAATCGCTTCCTCGACCTCTTCTAGAGGCAACATTCTGGTTCATTCTCCATTACTGACGCCAATTTGTCTTTTGGACGTGTACCGAATTGCCTGCCGTTATTTTCCGTGTCTAAGGTGGCACAGGGATGCCACGGGCGAAATGCGCGAGCGCAAGCGCTGGAAACACGACTTGGTGCGTTCGAAGAGGTGTGTCCAGCCTCAAAAGCTGGACTAAAAAAGGGTGCGCCCAAAAAGCGTTCAAATGCACCCCACTCGAGCGTGTGTGACACCCGTTTTTTTACTCCAGCTTTAGCCCCAGCTTCTGAGGCTGGACTCCGTGTAAAGCCATTTCGCTCGTCGGCGAGGGGAGGGGACCTTAGGGGGGGGGTTGGGAGGTGAGGGTTGGAGGGCCGTCAAAATTCTTTGCGGTTCTCCTCCTTTAATGAGAGGGAAACTTTTTTTTTTTGTCCTTCTTGTTTTGTTCCTTCGTCCGTTACTTTTTCCTTCCGTCCCACCCGTACGCTGCAAATGAGGGAGAGGGCGCGCGCCACCCACGCGCGCCCGGCTCCTTCAATTTCGCGCGAGGGCTCCTGCACACACATACACACACGCACACGCATATCTAGAAACGTGCTGAAAAGACAACCATTACCACAGCCCGGTCGAGAAAGAAAAGCTGCTCACGATCACACGCACGGCGGACTCCCCCCACCGGTTGGAGGAGTGAATGCGGGAGTGAAAAAAAAGTACGGAAGTGATTTTTACGCAAAATCAACACGAATTCGCCTGTATTTAGCACCAAAATGCGGGAGCGCCACTCCCGCATTGCGGGTGTAAAGCAAAAAAAAACCGTACACCGCGAGAGTAGGAGAAAGTAGCAAGGGAAATTAGAGTTTTCGTTGACCGCAGCCCAGATCCTGGACGTGGTTTCAGGTGGCAAATTGGCAAATGATCATGATCAGAAGGTCCTACTTGGCGGTTCAGTTTCCTCACACATTGCAAGTGGCTAATTTTTTTTTTTATGCGAACCCCCGTGCAGACGTGATAGGGGCGTACACGTGTATGTTCCGCTACGTGAAGGGGATCAAAGTGTACAGCCGTGACACGCGCATGAAGAACTCAGAGCTGATGGTCGGTTACCCGAGGATCGAGGCGGTGCTGCAAGAGAAGCGTCTGCGGTTTGCGGCGCACTGCCTGCGTTCTGATCAGCCGATTGCTGCCTTGATGTTCGCGGACCAGCTTCGGGCGAGACGAGTGGGGCGACCACTGCTGTCTTTCGAACGAGTAATCTGCAACGATCTCGCGGAAAGGGACCGGACAAAAATCCGGGAGTGGATGGAGGACCGGGAGGTCTGGGACGCAAAGGTGAAAGAAGTCGTCGCGAACACACTCAAGAACGTCGAAGAGCCGCCGCGCAAAGTACGGAAGCTCATACGGCCCCGGGGGCAAGGCTCCGGACAACAACAGCTGCTGCAAGAAGACAACGACGCATTCTGGCCCTTCGCTACATCGATGAACTGGTCTGCTCGGCGCCGCGGTGCCATGTCAAAGCCTGCGCAGAACACTGCATCAATTGTCATTTTCCGCTGACAGCCCATAATCCGCTGTACCCCACACTGAGATGCCACCTTTGCGAAAGGTACACCTCATCCGAATGCTGTCACGGCTTGACAGTTTCTGCTGCCGCCGCACTTGAATCGTTTGAATGCAAACACTGCTCCGTTTTACTCCTGTATCTGCGGGGGTGAGATGACAACTACTACTACTACTACATGCAAACCCCCGACCGCACAAACACTGCCCCATCCGTTGGGGGAGTCCGCCGTGCAAAAAGGGCAGACGAAAGAAACGTGCGAAACGCTTTCTCCCCCAACCCGCCTGCATTGCATGAAAGACGGAGACAATTCCAAGCGAATTTCACTCTGAAGAATTAGCAAGCAGCAGATCGAATGGTTCTTCCGGATCCGAGCTACGCCGAGGAAGAAATTCGGCACACGTCCAACCAACCCAAACGAGGCAACCCTCGCAACGAAGAGAGGAGGGGGGGAGAAATACCTGTTCCGCGAGGCGTGTTTAGACCTTCCCCTCCCCCCTTTTTTCCTTGCAGCTGCGGCTCTTAAGGAGCTTTGTGGCCTGGAGGGGCCGTCGGGAGGAACATCATACATTTTTAGGCGGTGCATTGAGCAGGCGTTAATTTACATAAGCGCCAGCTTGGAAGGAAATGCTCGACGATGCTGCCAGACGAAGAACCGAAGGGATCCCAAGTGCTGTAACTACCGAACCAGGTGTTGAACGGACGTGAGGTCATGCGGGTCTACCCCTACACGACAAATCACACAAACACAACAGGTCAAATTCCTGACTGAGAACACAACACACGGTGGTAAGCGAAGAACAAGAGTCGAGGACTTCTCCCTTTTCTCTCAGCAAGCACTTCTGACAAGCGAACTGGCGACTGAATGTGTCCGGGTGACCGATCCCACGTGTTCGTTCACCACGATAGCAGTGTCGCCATTCGATAGTGAGCACGTAGCAACTAACCGAATGCACCGGTCCCGACGATGGATGATGCTCAAGCGATCCACCCACAGCGGGCCCCGTATCTGGCATCAAAACAAGCTTCTTGAGCCGCAGTTTTTTGTTTGTGCGTACGTGTGTAAACCCTGTTTTGAGTGATTTAACACAGCACGCTGCCATCCGACACTTTTTGATATAGACAAGCAAGCTTGTTACCATAAAAAAGAATCAGAAAAGGTCGGAAACACCGTATGTACGGTATGTGGGTAATGGCCGGAACCACCGACGATCAACAACAAAGGTACTCACCTATACTCTTACCTCGTGTAGCCACCATCCTCAAGTACACAAACACCTTCCCATATTGCCGAAGGTTACCCGGAAACTCTAAACCCCCAGAGTTTCAAGCGAGCCTCCACTCTGTATTAGGTGCTGCGCATTCAAAAAAAACGAAAAAAACGCTCCCGCCCCGCAAGGCATGCTGGCATCAATCATACACACAAGTCTTCCCGCCCCTGCGGGGTCGCAGTCGCCCGGCGTTTCGTTTAGAGGCGACACTGCACACGCAGCAACTACGCCTGATCGTGTGCCTGACGAAGGAAGGGGCCAGCTTTTCAAAGCTACTCTCTACGATCGCCCTGCCTCGTCCCCAGTCTGATGCGGACCCTCTGAAGAGAAACGAGGCAAAAAGGGAAAAAGGCATACCGGCTACCAAAATAAGAAGGCCGTCACTTCCAAACCCCCGCGCAACGGTATAGTACCTGGAAGGAACCACCAGCTGAAAGAAGACGAAGAACAACCGACCGTCTCTACGAGCTTCTGTGCCCAAAGGTGCGCCACGCCTTAATGCTTGTTGGTGGTTTGGGAAATCGGTAGCCACTCGACCGCAGGCCCGTGGCTCTGCAGTACCGCCGAAAACATGAAGCTTGGCTCCAGTGTAGCAGGCTTTCCCCAGGTACACTCCGTGCTCGAAATAAGAAGGTGTCGCTGCTCACCTGCCAGATCCGTCATGAAGTGACCTCGGCCAGCTGCTGCTCAACGGTGCATGCTAATCCATGTGGTTCATGTACTTAAAAGAACTCAAAGAATGCTCAACAAAATTTGACGTGGGCGGCTTTAGAGTTACATCTGAATGACAAAACAAGTTGCCGACAGCTACCAAAACAATAAAACAACACTACGCACTTCTTTTCCCATGAAGACTTGATGCTGGCAGCCAACATGCATGGGAGCAGACGGTTGCCTGAACATTGCACTGAGGGCTCCCCTCAAGCCATGTGGTTTAGCGTGCCTGTTCGGCTCTCTCGTCGACTGGGCTGCCTTCCCCCCTCTTGTCGCGCTGCACGCGTTTCAAACCCAGGTTCTCAAGCGAACTTTAGCTCGAAAAACGAAATCGCAGTGTTCCACCCGGTTTCTTCGCCACCTGTTTTCCCCCGCAGAGGGGGGCGTGAGGCAAACAAATTAGTATGGCGCTTTCTTTTGTTTGTGCGCACTAGCGGAACTCACCTGCTTTGGTAAGTTTCATGTAGTACGCTGCCAACAACTAATTTTTAGTACCAACAATGCATTGTTAACACAAAGAAACAAGAGATGCCAAAAAAAGAAGGCAGCAAATGAAAAGAAACCACTGACATGCATTTCGCTTTCCCGATGAGAAACCGTGTGAAAAAAACGAAAGATGTGTAAAGAATGTTCTACTCCCCCTTCCCGCGGTTAAAAAAATCCTGGCCTCTAGTGGTGCAAGCACCACGCGCATTTGATGCATATAAGACACAACAATCCCCCCTCCCGCCACTCTTGCTCTTTTTGTCGAACCTTGTTCCGCCAGGAGTTCTTGTTCGGGGGGGGGGGGTCTCTTCTTTTTTTTACATAAGCGCCAGCTTGGAAGGAAATGCTCGACGAAGCTGCCAGGCAGAGAACCGAACGGATTCCAAGGGCATCAACTACCGAACACGCGTTGAACGGACGTGGGGTCATGCGGGTCTACCTCTACACGACAAGGCTTCCGTTCGGAGTCGAAGCAGCTACGTCGAGTGTTTCTGTTTTTCTCGAAGGTTGAAAGAAGCCGAAGCAGCTGGTGTGCAAAGCATGTCTTCGCCGGGACTGCATTTTGCCTTGCCAAGTCTGCACGGAGTGTACTGGCGGCACATGAGACCAGAACAACCGACAGTGCCTCCTCCGCGGACGCATCTCCTTCCGCGAATGCCTGAAAGTGCCCACGTAAACAGACGGACCCGAACTCTTCCCACCCTCTGCGACGATTGCCACGTGCGTTGCTGATGACATCCGTCCTCAGTGATGCGGGCGGCCTTTTTCTGTCTTCTTCTTTGTCCTTTCTCGAAGGTGGGCAGATTGCCCCGGTTGCTGTTCTAAGTGCCCGAGTGGCTGGCCGCAGACCAAACATATTGCTTGCTCCGGATTGCACCCGCAAAAGGAGTTGGTGTCAGTCAAGGATCGGCAAGGATCCCCAACGATCGGGTCCGCCGAATCCCAGGCTCCCTCTCCGGAACTGAACCTTCTGTCCGTGACCCGTTTACCCTAGTTCAGCGCGAACTATGCGGCCGCTCGAAAATTGTGTTGCAATCAGAAGAAGTTCGTTGCAGGAGAAGCACCTCGGGGACTCTGAAAAAGTTCCCGCCCCCCGCCCCCATCTGCAGTTTATAAGCGAGCTTTCACTCCAAATGGATAAGAGCGGGCGGCCCAGTCAGGGTCCGATGATAATTACAGACCTTGCGACATATGCTGAACGGATCACACGTCTTCTCTAGCATCCGCACGGCGAGCAAATGCTTTTCTTGCAACCAGTCACGTGTCCTTGCACACGGCCAACACGTAGAAAGCGAACCGGCCTTCAAAATGAAGATACGGCACCCACCTGCGTTTTGATGCTCTCTCTCTGAGGAAAGCGAAGGAAACCCAGTGCTCGCGCAAAGGAGAACACTCTTGAAAAATACTGGCACAAAAAAAATGACTCGAAAATTGTTGTTGAACGCAGTGCTCCCGGCAACAGACGGAACCGCAATGTCCAGTAACAGCTTTGTGAAGCACGTTTCGATGACAACTGGGCAGGTTGCACGATCAACAAGAAGGCACGTTCAATGCCTCTGTGACACAAGCCTGTTTGCACCCAGAGGTGGACTTGTTAATAATACATGTAACATAACGATTATTATTAACAAAACAACTATTATGAACATTTTCCGTAGTTCTTCCGTACTTCTTGAGGGAGATGGGTGCAGTAGGAGCAGGGCCTGTATAGCCGGCAGCAGAAAAAGTAGCAATGCTTCCAAAACCTGGCCGGTGAAAACGTTTTGGGGGCAGTGGGCTGACACTTGCCCAAAACCGCCAGCATCCAGGTTGTGTCTAAAGCAGGGGTTTTGCTTTGCTGCAACAGGTTAGCTTCGTTTTGTGCGCTACTGCGCGCGACATAACGCGGAAGTCTGCAGCTGCCCGATCGACGGTTCAGGCAGCTTTTTCAGGAATACGACCGGCCTATCTTATCAGCCTTCGCGCGAGCACTGAAGGAAATAAGTGAACCAATCCGTGGAAATGCAAAGAAGAAAGTATCGATTCATCTGGCTCTTTTCCACTCATCCGCTCCTCCCCGCACCCCCCCCACTTCGTCTGAGCAAGCCGGTGCCTCGAGAGTTGTTCCCTCCCGTGGTCTCTGTCGGAAAGAAGTGGATTCGACCGTCTCAATGAAGATGGAGATCTTGATTTGTATTCGCATCTTTTTTTGCTTCCAAACTAGAGAACGAACCATGTTAGGCGGAGCTTTGAGAGTGCATTAGGGCCTTTGAGAGTGAATTAGGGGGCTTGAAAAGTTGTGAAGTTGGAGGTCTAAGGTGAAAAGTCGAGTGTTTCAAGGCAACCTTCGGAAACGAACGTGCGTCCCTTCTTGTGTCTGATGACGTGTACGATCATTATCTCAGGCGAATGCCTAAATACTTGTACAGTCGTAGGTTGACCCTTGGAGGTCTAATATGAAAAGTCTAGTGTTTCAAGGCAACCTCCGGAAACGAACGGACGTCCTCCTTTTGTCTTTTGACGTGTACGATCATTATCTCCGACGAATGTCTTAACACTTGTACGGTCGAAGGTTGACCCTTGGAGGTCTAAGGTGGAAAGTCGAATGTTTCAAGGGCAACCTTCAAGCGAACGAGCGTCCCTCTTTTGTCTTTTGACGTGCACGATCATTATCTCCGACGAATACCTAACACGCGCACCAGGTCAATACCCCCGTCGCTATCCCGAAAACATTGTAACTTTGTCTCGCTCGCGGGTTTGGCCCGAACTTCAAAGTAGCCGTGCGAGGGCACCTCACCCGACAAAAAGGATCGGCGTGGACCGCTTTGGGCTTATGAGGAGATCGAAGGTTCCCGTTTCCCAGAATCTTTCTTCATCCAGAATGCACCCTCAGTGCGGCCTGGCTTGCCTGTGCTGGGGTGTTCCCGACTGTGACGAGCTACGAACAGCCACCCGACAAACCAGACTCACACCGCTGTCATGTCTGCAGACACTCAGGTTCCGCGCTGATGATGGTCCGCCTTATGTGTCCGTGGCTCAAAGGACCGAAACACGGCGCCAGACGGGACCAGCGCGGCCTTGAGCTCATATCCATTCCGAGCCCGTTCTTCCAATCTCCCCTCCGCCCGTTCAGGCACTGGAAAGGGCGTTCCGCGGTGCCAACCCGGTTTCGGACACTACAGCTAACATTTACTCCACAAATGCTAGTCAGTGTCTGAAATACCTTCAAAAGCAGTGAGTGCCAGGCTTGCGGAACGTGTTGCTTCGTGTGGAGAGTCCCGGCATAGAAACAGGGCGGGATTCTGGTATTATCAAAGGATCGGGAGCCTTTTCTCTCTGCCCATTTTCTACCAGCTACGAGGGAACGAACCTGTAAGAGTGCCAACGCTACTCTTTCTATAACGTACATATAAAAGGTGTCACGGGATAAGCCGGCAGCCGCTGCTGCTGCTTAACGGTTACAGTGCATGCTAATCCATGTGGTTCATGTACTTAAAAGAACTCAATGCTTAACGGCTTATCACGTGGGCGGCACTGAGATTACCCCCTCAGGTGACACCACTTTATCTTTCGCCATACTTCAACTCTCTTCGGGGTGGGAGTTTCTGCTTCAGTAGGCTTTCCGTAGAGAAGTCGTGTTGCTCTAAAGGTTCAGTCTATTGGACGAAGCTCAAGTTTCATTTCCTACCCGTGTGCGAGGAAACTGCGCCAACTTGAGTAGGAAGAAATTGATGACTTCCATAATTATGCAACTGCCTTTCAAATTCGCCCAACAGTAAACTACGCACTCCTTTGTCCATCCGTTCCCTTTCTTCTTCTTCTTCCCTTTCTTTGGAAAGGTTGCGTGAACAGAGACGGTGCAAATGTCATAGATAGCTCCTTGATCCCGGAGGATTACATCTCAAAGAGAAACCGCGGAAAGTCCAAACTGACCACCCAAAGAAACAGCGCACGAAGGAATTAGTAAAAAAAAAAAAAAAAAACTAGAGTACCAGCGAGGTAACTCGTGTTCCGCCACCTATCCTCAGCCCTCACTCTTACACTCCCTCCTCCCTGTTTTCAGTACCAGCAATCTTGCGGGTTGCCCTTCAATGCACTGTGCAGGCTGAAAAGACGTAGGCAGCGTGTTTTGGTGGTTGACCAGAACTCCTGACCTGAAGATGGCACAGGGTAAACGGTGTAGCAGACTGACACACAGCGAGCCAAGGCGTCAAGAACGCTGAAACGAGGGGCCAAACGCCTCCCTGCAAGAGGGGTGGCCGTCGGAGACTGCACCCGAGTTCTGGTTGTGCCGAGCCGTCTATTTTATTCTGAACAAACCCACGCATCTCTTCTTTTTTCTTGCTGTGTGCCCTATTATACACACGAAGAACCGGAGGCAACTAAAAGAAAAAAAGGAAATGGGCCTCCCCCACACCCTCCCAAGCCTCTGCGGCTAGTCGGTGACTTTCAAAGTACCGGCCTTCTGAACCCGAAAACGCTGAAGGGAACATTAACGAGTCGTCTGTACCCATTCCCGGAATACAAGACACAAACGTGGTCACCCGTGCCTTCGTGCTTGCATCACGAAAAGGGTGGGAAGCGAAACGAGCATGACAAGACAGCCATCTGCGAAGCAACATTCGAATGTGACAGATCAGAAGAAGTAGGTCAGAAAGCTGGAATCCCGATGCAAATCGCGGCATTGCAGTTCGCTTCTTCAAATGTGGAAGAAACATGGTCTTCCTGAGGTCATGCCCGCCGTCTAACCACCCCACCTTCTTGTTTTGCCTTTTTCAAGAGATCTTTCGCAGCGAGATTCGCAGAAATCTACAGAATGACACCTCGTATGCGGCGTAACTTGACTCAACACCGGGCAATTTTTATAAGGTCAGGACCAGTGGTTTTCCGCTTAGCCAGCAAAATGAAATTGGTTGGCTAAAAAAGTTCACACAAAAAGGGGTCAAAAAGTTTTCTCGCGATCTTTTTGCATGGTTAGGAGGGTCGGCAGGTTGTGGCTTCCGGCTTAGATGGAATTCCTGTGGCGAAAAAAAGTTCTTTAGCCAACCCCATT
Source organism: Diplonema papillatum (assembly GCA_030068145.1). NCBI lineage: Eukaryota > Euglenozoa > Diplonemea > Diplonemida > Diplonemidae > Diplonema > Diplonema papillatum. The sequence continues at coordinate 65,428 of JAPJBO010000370.1, read as the reverse complement.
TTCGTGGAAAAATGTTTTTTTACACAAGCGCCAGCTTGAAAGGAAATGCTCGACGATGCTGCCCGACAAAGAACAGAAGGGATCCCAAGTGCTGTAACTACCGAACCACGTGTTGAACGGACGTGAGGTCATGCGGGTCTACCCCTACACGACAAATCAGGTCAAAAAATCCTGAGTGAGAAAACAACACACGGTGGTGTAAGCGAAGAACAAAAAGGGATGAAGTGGAGCAGGGAGGCCGCGGTGGAGTGGGTGAAGCAGGCTACGGGGCTCCAAGTTCCGTCCGCTTTCCATTTTCGTCCGGACAATGGTCGACTGCGGCCGATTATCCGGTTGGCGGGGGAGGCCGGCGTTTCCGCGGACGCGTACCTGAGGTCCCTGCTAGGGGCCCTGGGGGGCGAGCAGCCGCCGAGCGGGACGGCGCAGTGGGTGTTGGCTTGGTTGGCATGGTGTAAGCGAAGAACAAATCAGATTGTGTTTGTATTGTATTTGCCCCTTACCTCTATATTTCCCCCCTTCCATTCGGAGTCGAAGCAGCTACGTCGAGTATTTTAGGCTAAATATTTTTTAGCCACACAGGAAAAACACTGGTCAGGACGACCTCTTGGCTTATCTCTAAGCTTACGTGACACAACCCAAGCTCCTGTGTGGCACACCAGCACGTGCGCCGTGAGCGTGGCCCCCATTCCGCCCTTCCCCCATCCCGCACTGTTAATCAACCAAGCATTGCTTTCTTCTTTTTGGAACTTCGCCCTGGCATTCGCCAGCGGAGCTCCCCCTGCCAGAGAAGGAGCCTTTGGCCCCGCTCCAATGCTCGGCCGGCCCCTGGAGAACACCCGCGCGAGATCTGTTTAGTACTAGCAATCTTGCGGGTTGCCCTTCAATGTTTTGTGCAGGCTAAAAAGACGTAGGCATGGTTGATCAGAATTCCTTACCTGAATATGTACAGGGTAAATACATGGTTTGACCCCCCTTGACTTAAAGTACAAGTGGGAAAACGATCAACCGGCACGCACAAACAAAGGCTCCCGTGTGCATGACCTTGTGCCTTTTACCGACATTGCACCTACAGATCGCAGCAAATAGACGGCCACGGGGTTGAATCGAGTTGGATTCTTCGGACATGTATTAGCAATGGAGTTACCATTGTTATCCAACTGGGCCCAAAAGGCACCTTCCCCGCGTAGATTGCCACCGATTTAATGAGCCGTCTGCAGACCCACTGTTAATCCATTTACTCTGAGACTTGCATGGCTTAATCCTTGAAACAAGCATATGACTACTGGCAGGATCAACCAGGTTTCTTGTCACTCAAACCAGACTGGACCGAGGAAAATCTGACGAATCAAAGATTCCCCGATACCAGAGATTGTATCGTGTCAAGCCTAGATTGATGCATGATCATAAGAATGTCAACAATCGAACGTGGGTCCATCCATCTTCCGGTCCATCCTGCGATGGCCAGCGGGATGTCTCTTCGCAGAAGCAAGCTTCCTCGCAAATGCCCAGGGGAATGCCTCCGCGGAATGACCAAGGAATGCCGACGCGACTCTTGTATCACCAACCGGGGAAGGTGGAAATTGACCTCCCCCAACTTCGGAACGCAAAGAGTTCCCTTTTCACGAGGCTCTGAGCCAATTCACCTATCCTCCCTGAAATCTATCTAACCTCGGTTACGCGGCGATTACACTCAATTACGAATTACGCTCTACTAAACTAAGCGCGCGCCTGAGCGCGACGATCAAGACGAGCTGAAGAGGCGAAAGCATGACACCATCGCGTGCGAAGAGATAACTGCGACGCCGGCGATGCAGATTATCGCCACGGATTCTTTGCATTCTAACCCAAAACGACAAGACGTTCGATTCGGACAGGGGGTCAATTGTCTCAGAGACTCACCTGTTAGTCCGGGGCTTTATCTGCCACGAGGTGCGTGCGGAGCCCCGCCTCCCGCTTCCCCCGCGTACGGGGAAAAAAAACGCCGATTGTGGTCATCAGCTTTTTTTGTCCTACGATGGGAGGGAGGGAGTGTTCGGTTGCTCTGTTCATCCTTCTAGAATCTTCTTCCTCTCCGCCCCTTCCCCTCCCTTTCCCCCCCTTCGATCACCTCCCTGTTCATTTTTCTTCTTCTTTTTTTTCTTAATAGTACATCTGTACTGACGGGAACATTTTTCCGGAACAACGGTTGCACATGAGAAAGAGAAAACGAAGCCAACGAAAAAGTGCTAGTACAGGAAACCCCCCCAGAGAGGTTTGTACCCTGTACACGCGAAGAACAAGAAACTTTTGCCTTGTCATTTTCATCACCGTTGGTCAGTTGATGCTGATCGTCCGTTGCTTCGTTTATCAGTGCAAGCCCCAACTCCGGAAATGTTCTCTCCCGGTTTTCTTTTCACAAGGTTGCGGGACCTGGGCCCCCTATGAGATTATATGAAAACTCGAAGCGTTCGCTGTCCCACACTGCTTCGGCAGTTCAATGGCTACTAGGATCGGCAGATTGTTGCCAATACTTGTAAACACAACCCACCGTGAAGACTAAATATACCGTATGTTTTATTGGTTGATCACAACCAGTGTATCAACCGGCACGCTGGCGCACATACAGCGGCACGTCTGTCTGCACGTGGGTCACCCACAGAACAATTAGCTGTGCCGGCCTTGTTCAACAAGCACCCGAACGACGCAGGGAAGGGCAACCAATTGCGTGAACTGAGTGTGTTAATAGCGTACTCGTAGATGGGAGTTCAAACTGCTTACACGGAATCTTCGAGGATCTGGATCTTTAACCTCAAACCGTCTTGACGTGGGGGGCAAGTGAGTTGAGGGCAGATGCAAACAAGGTTAGGTGTTCGTGCAGTCACCCTGTTTGGTGTGTGTGTTGAGCCGGGCCATCCCCTCTTGATAAACCGTGATAGACCGAAGAGTACAGCACCGGGCAATTCGAGGCAGCTCTAGGGACTAGGGATGGACCTGATAGACCGTAGTGGACCGTGATTCACTGTGATAAACAGCGGCGATGCAGTTTCAAGAGATCGGGACGGTCCGGCTCATGTGTGTGCGCGCGTGTGCGTTGCTGTGCGAGTCTGAGTGTGGAATACCGCCCTTCCCTCGTCGTATCGAAATGCTCCGGCAGCCATCGAGGGCAGAAGCTCACGCGTTTTCTCAGCCCTAAAGAACACAGGAAAAAGAAGACAAAATATCAGAATGGTGCAAATCGTCGACTGCACAACAAAGCATACATCGAAAAAAAACAAGCAATCCCTCACCGGCATTTTGCTTTTTACTGCGAAGCGATTCTCTTGGTATTATCATCGAAGCACCCGACTAGAGCTCCGGTGGTTCAAGCGAACCTTCACTCTAGCAGCAAGGGACCATCAATTGAGTTCTCTTTGTGGGACTGGACGATATCTGCGATTATTGCGAAGTTTGTTCGTTAGTGCATTCTATGGCAACAAATGTAAATCGTGAAAAGGAAAAAGCAACCTGTCGGCCTAGCCCTTCACCTTTCCCATCAACCTGTGTTTTTCTCTCCTGTTCCTTGCCTTCATCTCTTCAGGCCCCTCTCGGGGGAAGGGATGGTGCTAGCCCGTTGTGTCCTCTATCCCGCTTTCACTATTGACCCTTTTGGCTTGGCAAGTGATTGCCTACTCCCTTCATTGTCCTTCCCGGATGTTTATCAGCTGAGAAGCAAAGCGCTAAACGGTAAAAAAATAAAAGTTGAAAATAGCCAGCAAAGACGCCGGTGCTTCCCCTGCCCTTCTTTCTTGTATATTGTGCTTTGCTTGGGGTATACCAAACGAGGCTGCCAGTTGCGAAATCTCGACCCCACTATATCGCAACAATATTCCAATCTCGAAGGAGGTAAAGTGTGCTGTAGTCCACACAAAACACAGGTTAAGCGTTCAACGAAAAGGCACACTTTGTGGTTGTATTGTTTCCCCTCCTCTCTAGCCTCCTTCGAAGTAAGCACAAGGCACCCTCGAGTATTTTTGCGCGGGCCGCCAGTTGCAAAATCGCAAAGCAAGGTTCTCGGTGTGCCGCTCGGCGGACGGAGGCAGCAACAAATCGCAACCGTCACGAGTTGCACCACGACGAAAGCCCATAAAAGCCTTTTAACATGCCGATGAGCGCACACCGGTAAACAGGCCACAGGCTGCGCCCAAACCCGTGACCAGGCTGGTCATTTCAAACGCCCATAAACAGGCCGACGCAGCACCGGCATCTCGGTTCGTCGGGGGAATTATACAAAGATTAGGAAATAACAAACGATGGCCGCGGAAAAAAGGCTGCTGAAGGAGCTGCGCGAGTCGAGATCCGAACCAGACGAGGCCATTGCAATAGTCGCGACGGAAGAGGACATTGTGTGCTTTTTTAGTGCTAAGAATCTTGCGGGCTGGCTGAAAGAAAGACGTCAGCCAGCCTGTTTTGGTCCCGATTATTGTTAACCCCCTAACAGTGTTAACATCTAAATAATACCCATTAATACTAACATCTTAGTATTGTTAACATAATTATTTATTGAGCAATTTACCTTATAGCCAGCAGGTACAATTGAAATTCCCTAACAGCCAGCAAAAACAAATTTAATTCCCTTCGAGCCAGCAAAACAAAATCTATTCCCTTCGGGCCAGCAAAAACAATTTTTTTTTCCCTTCGAGCCAGCAAAAACAAATTTATTTCCCTTCGAGCCAGCAAAACAAATTTAAATTCCCTTCGAGCCATCAGAACAAATTTAATTCCCTTAAAGGGGGGGTAGACCTACTATCCTAGGATAATAGGTCGACTGGTTTTGGAGATAAATTTAACTTTTTGGGTGATCTTCCTTAGAGGTACCAAACAATTCGTTTATTTCCTTAGAGGTACCAAAAAATGCCCTTAGAGGTAAAGGGGGGGGTCGAATAATAACACTGTGTTATTATTCGATTTGTCGAATAATAAAAAAAAAATTGGGGAGGCATGATGCGTCGAATAATAACAGTGTCAAATAATAAAAAAAAATGGGATGGAGACAGTGGCTTCAAGCGCATCTCAGTTCCGAGCTACATCCAGAGGACGCACAGGGAGCTCACGTTGCGCTGTACAATCCGTCGTGTGGCTATCCTGCGGCAACTACGTCAGAAAGGCAAGGGCACCATATCGCCTTTGCAACATACCAGTACTGGCTTGCCCGCGAAAGAGGCCTTTGGTGTGATGACCGGGGTATACGAATACAAATGCCCTAGCGAAATGCCTGCGCCCCGTCGGTGTTGTGGCAGAAAGCTACCATGAGTATCCACTCGAGTCCGGTGCTGAAGCAGTGCTTTCCTTGTTTGAAGAGTGCCAGTCATTGACTGTTGTCAATGGTGTTTTCACGATCGCGCTGCAACGCGTGACAGAAGTGTACTTCGTGTTGAAAGCACTTTGCAGCACTGCTCTTTGGTGTGGCTTCCAAACCAGACGGCTCTTCCGTGAAACAACCGAACCCCTTCTTGATTTTCTCTGGTGCTGGCACCGTCAGAAAGCTGCAGAGTCCAGTGCCTACAGCAAAGACGTGAACGTAGCATTCACGAAGTGCGGTGTCACCACGAGCAAATTTTTATCTTGGAGTACGGAGAATACCTGGCCAAGGAATATATGGGACAGCGGGTGTTACTGATAGTTGACTGCTACTCCTCACGTCACCGAAGCTGCTGCACAGTCTTATGCCGACCGTGGAATTTCCGTTATCATCATTCCATCTGGCTGCACTCAAGACGTCCAGTTTTGTGACCTGGACGTATTCTTCTTCCTCAAACACTACGATGCCTGTTCATCTAAGTACTTCTTCGACAAAGCAATGGCCAAGATGAACAGTGCCACTCGAAGAGTGAGAATGACGGAGTGGGTGGCCCAGGCAACTGCGAAAACCCTCGACAGGATTAATGTGCATGTTAGCTTCAAGAAACTGGGCTACTCCCTTGGGTGCCCGGGGAGTTCGGCAAAAAATGATGTCAAACACCTAAGTTGCCAGACTACGTGTGGACACCACAGATAGGCAAGCACTCAACTACGGGGATGAACGTGTGCTCTACCGCAGCTCCGAAACCCGTTTCTGAACTGAACTGCTGTCCAAGGTGCAACCTCTATGTCGTTACCTCCTTCCTTGACGAACACATCAGCCAATGTGACGGCTCTGGCCAAAGGCGGTTCCAAAGCTAGCTCCAAAAACAGCATAGAGGCGCAAGAACGAGCGGGGTCACTCGTGGAAGACCTGGGGAAGGGTGGCCTTTTTTTAGAGTGAACGTTCGCTTGAAACTCCGGGGGTTTAGGTTTAGGGTCTTCGTATGACCGTTGGTTTTCTCGTAGAGCAAGAAAGGGCTATATATCATGCAGGGTCAGAACCTTGTGTCTTTTTAAAACGCTCCAGCGGAGCCGATGGCCCCCAAAAAAAAATTTTGGAAAAAAAAAAAATTGCTCAACTTCCTCAAAAATTACTGCAGAGTTTGTTCCAAAATTTTAAAATTCAAAAAACCCATTTTTTTTATCACTGACAACAGCGCGTTGATCAGGATGACCGAGATCGGGCATCCCTGCAGGATGCCGCTGGTGACCTCAAAGTAGGCCCCAACGCCTAGCGGCAGCTTGAACCGCCGCTTCAGCCCGCGGTACATCGCCTGCAACGGCTTGTGGATGCGGGCGTCCAGCCCCATCTCCTCCGCAAGTCGCAAGGCTGACGTGAACGCCGGAGCTGGAGGCGAAGAGGATCCTGAGGAAGAGGTCAACGTGCCACAATCGCAGTTCCACAGCTCGAGCAGGAAGCACAGTTGTGTTGCACTATGCAAATTCACCGCTGGACAACAGAGAACCTGGATTCCTCACACCAAAGTTTGCCCACACTGGAAAGGCGACAACGTTTCGCTCTGAACTGCATCCAGACTGCCGTGTGTCAAATAATAACAGGGTCAAATAATAAAAAAAGATTGACAGCCAGGCGTGTGTCAAATAATAAGCATTTATTCGGCAAGATAATTTCCGTTTATTTTGTCGAGGTGTCGGTTTTAGTCCCGAGGGAGGCCCGAGGGGGGGTTTGCAACCCCGAGCCACGAGCGGAGCGAGTGGCGAGGGGTTGCAAACCCCCCCGAGGGCCTCCCGAGGGACTAAAACCGACACCGAGGCAAAATTGGCGGAAATTATTGCCGAATAAATGATTTTATTGGGAAAAATAAATTCCCGAGGATGGAAAGAAAACCATACTGCTTTGCAGTTATGTTGGTGTCTAGCAGAACGTTGCGTAGCAGCTTGCGTAGCTGCGCGCAAGATCGTACAACTCAGGGTACTCAACTGCAAGCTTCTGGCTATACTTTTGGTAGTATGTCGATGCCAAGCGAGAAAGTATACTCGCGACCGACGAGCCCTTCTGTGACTCGTGCAATTTGTCCAGGTACAGGACAAAGTCAGTTTTTGACGGCTTCCTCGTTTTGATTTTGGCAAACGTTGCGAACGCTTCCCACTCCGCCTCGTACACAGGTGCACTTTTTGCAGGCACCTTGGCGTTCTTCAGAATGTCATCTGCCTCGCGCTGGCGCTTCGACGGCATCGGGATTTTGATTTCTTCCTCTGTCCTTGGGCTGTTTTCACAGTTGGCAGGATCAGAAAGGATGAATTAGACTCAAAACGAGCTCAAAACACGCGATTTCACTCACCACAGGGAGAAAAAAAATTTTGCGAGGGGTCTCCCCTACAGATTTCTGCCTACGACCTTATTTTGCGCCGCCAGCTATTTTCAGTCGGAAAAATAAACGAATTTATTTCGCCGCCAGCTATTTTCAGTCGGAAAAATAAACGAATTTATTTCCCTAGGGACAATAAATTTCATTTATTTGTTTCGACTGAAAATAGCTGGCGGCGCAAAATAAGTTCCGAGATCGGAAAAAAATAAATTCGTTTATTTGTCCGGCCTGTGTAAACACAACGGAATCCTGTCAAAAAATAAACGAAATTTATCGTCACGCTCCGCAAGCCATTTCCACCAGAGGGAATTTATTTTTCTTATTATTCGACCCCCCCCTTTACCAAACCTAACAAATTTGTTTTTTGCCCTGAAAAAGTACTTAGGGTAGGCGGTTTTTTTTTTTTGGCCCATGTCCGTCGGCCCACAGAAATTTACGCGCGCGCGCGCAAAAAAAAAAACTTTTCAGAAAAAAAAAACTTTTGCCACAAGACTTTCTGCTACTGGATGTCACACCATATGTGCCGGCTATACTACTGGCCAGTCCGCTGTTGGCACTTTTGTGCCCGTTGTTGGTAGAATTTCTGGACGATGAGCTCAAAGGTGAGTGTGAAGATGAACTTGATGTGTCCGAGGGGTTGCGGTGGCAGTCTAGAGTTCAACAGTCCTGAACGCCGCGCGGGGTGCGTTTCGACAAAACCTTCCATAGTCGGAGGCTGCAGATGATAGACGATGCCACAGGAGAAAAAACACTCGGGTTTGAACTCGAGATCGCGGTTCGCTGGGTACGCTGCGAACAATAAAGCAGTGACCCAGAGGACTGTCGATTGCGCGGGTGTCCGTCAATCTCTTATCTCTCTTCTGACATGCCCCATTGCGATGTCACGGTCCTACCGAACCACCGTGCGAGAGCCTACTGACGGCTGGTCGGTGGCATTTCCATCGGCGAGAATAAGCGCCAGCTACCCGCAGATAGTATGGTGAACTTCAACTTCTGCTTTCCTCCACCTTGTGCAAGGATGGTTGCTCTCGCGGCTTCTGCGGCGGTCTGCTGTTGAAACCCCCAAAGGCGGACGTCGACACCGTCACTTCGGGTGTAGTGGCTTTGTCAATATTACCCGAGTACACAAAGATGCCCTGCTTGGTGTAAACGGAGTTTGTCGGTACTCTGCCGACCCTCCTGTCAGCAAGCTTTAGCCAGTGGCCACCTTCTGATGCGTAGCAAACGGCGCCGGACTCACAAGATGTACCTCACCCACATCGAAAGAGACCATTGATGTCTCGACATCCGCACGGAGGGCAGGTGCTTCTAGCACACGGCAATTGGTTAGACGCCGTGTGCAACGAAGGCAGTTATGCTCAGGGATGTGCGGTCTAGACTGTCAGGCGACGAGTGCCGTTTTCTTCGCAAATATACCGCGGCACAAGGCATTGCCGCCGGTCAAGTGCACTAAGTCGCAAGCACCGTGAACGCATCGCTTGCCCCGCGTCCTTTTCATGCCTCCTCAGTCGAGTCTCAGATACTAGTAGCTGCTTGAGGCGTCGGAAGGCATAGACGCGTGCACTGCCCCGGACTGGTTCTGTGTGATAATCGCACCACAGTGGCAAAACCTCCCGACATGCCTTGCCGGTAAAACCGCGCACACTTTCGAGGCTGAGGCTGTGCTTGTATCCCGCGTGCTTCGACTGCGTCCAGCAGGAGCTACGCAAATCTTGCTGTTTAGATTGACACCAACGTCAAAGTAGCACGATATTGCTTGCCCAGCGCACCAACCCAGCACCGGGCATAGTCAGCTTCAAAGTCAATACACACTGAGGTAAACAAAGTCTACGCGATTTGCATCGCCGTGAAGTATCGGTGTGATGAACAGGTTTTCGACTTTTCGCGAGCCGGACACGCTCGTGACTACGCCTGCAGTCGCTCTCACGACCGGTTCCAATGCACAGATCCCAAAAGTTTTTTTTTGGCAAAAGTTTTTTTTTTCCGGGGGTTCCCAAAAATTTACGCGCGCGCGGACATGGGCCAAAAAAAAAAACCGCCTACCCTTAGCAACTTTTTAGCAAAATTTTCAAAAATTTCAATTTTTCCAGATTTTGGGCATTTTGGGCCATTTTGGCTCCTGTGGAGCCTGGAGGTCAGGCCCGAACCTGGGACTTGGCAAGGTTGGCCGAATATATGGCCAAGACCTGGAAAAATCGGCAAAAATGGCCCAAAATGGCCAAAATCTCGAAAAATCGGCAAAATTGGCCCAAAATGGTCAAAATCGGCAAAAATGGCCCAAAATGGCCAAAATCTGCAAAAACGGCCAAAATCTGGAAAATGTGAATTTTGACCCCAAAAAAAAAACACGAAGTGCATTTCCAGCCAAAAAGTCTGGTAACAATTTCAAGCCAAATTTTAGGCCAAATTGGCTGAGAATTTCGATTTTGGTACCTCTACGGAAATAAAAAAATTGTTTGGTACCTCTAAGGAAATAAACAAATTGTTTGGTACCTCTAAGGAAATAAACGAATTGTGTTAGTCCTCTAAGGACTTTTTCTCTTAACTTTTTAATTTTTCAGCGGCGAGTAAATTTTTTATGGAAGTGGGCCTACCCACCTGCTGTGAGTGTAACACCAGCATACCAAGTGAGAAGAAGTGTGGAAACAGCATAGAATGTAAATGTTGCCAACAAGCAAAAAGAGAGAGTGAAAACAAGAAAAAAGAGCTGTTAAAACGGAAAAGAGGCTGATCAATGGATCTCAAGGCCGCGGTTTGGTGTAGTGTTTTGTGAACCAGCACACTCTGCCCCAGTGGGTGCGCTTTGCTTTGCTGGCGCTGTGAAGAGGACGGCTGAAGCGCCGGCTGGTGTGGACTAGTTTCTGTTGTCTCAGTGCACTCAGCATTGGTCGGACCCGGTGCAGGTGCAACTGGTGCAGATACGGCTGGTATGTCAACCTGTGGGTTGTTCGGTGGCACTTCTTCCTTGAATTCTACCGCATCCAGTGCAGGGAGCGTCGGCCAGGCGGCAAAAGAACGGTCGTGGTGGTTCATCAAAGTTGCTAACCTGAAAATGACGCAGGGTAAACACAAGTGGACAAACAGCCGGCATTGACGGGAAGCTCGGTCAGGCTGGCGAAACTGGAGATAAGGTTCAGTGTGAGCACCACAGAAGGAAAGCTGAAGGGCGAGAGAGAGAGGGGGGTGCGACGAGTGTCAGCATGCCTCAAAAGGATCAGCCATTCATCTCCTTCACACATTCACACCTACGTACTTTACCGCACCTGAAAATGCATGCGATCATCGGGAGGGTGTGGTGTTGTCACACGCAGTACTTTCACCGCTTCTGAAAGTGCATGCGATCATCGGGAGGCGGCGTTGTCTCACGCAGTGAGCTGCTCTACTGCAGCTGCCATTGCGCAGGATCGCAACCAATACGTTCCCTCAGACAGCGCCCATTTTAAATCAGCTCCAGCACGCGCATACTCACCCACCACAGCGAAATTGGGAAGCCCGCATTCAAGGACCCGAAGGATCGCCATACCAGGGCGGCGTCTTCGTAGTATCCATCGAGGTCCCGCCGGACTACCCGTTCAAAATGCCGTCCTTCCGCTTCAAGACGCGCGTGTACCACCCCAGCATAACTAAGGAGACAGGAGAGGTCTGCGAAGAGGCCCTCGGCTGCTGGAAGCCCTCCATCAAAATCATCGACGTGCTTCGACAACTCCGCGAGCTCTTGAACTCGCCTCGCCCCGAGAACCCGGTCGAGCCGGAAATTGCCCATCAGCTGTCGACCGACAAGGTACGGTTTGTTTTGCGCTGCGAGATCCATGCGCATTGCGGCGATTCGTCGTAGGTCTCCACTGTGCCTCCAGGACATGGAAACAAACCATCGCGGGTGCTCCCTTCTGGAGGCTCGTCGGTGGAAGGGTGCGTTTTTAGAGTGAACGTTCTTGTGTTTCCGGACAGCACCTCGTTTTGTTGTGTCTAGCTAGTGCAATTTGTCAAGAACAGAAACCGATCGATGGCAGCGTACTATCCTCACTCCCGTGAGATGTACAAAACAGGTTCGAAGGAAGTGCGCACAAACAAACATAATTAGGATGACTACTATTCATCGAACCCGTGCATTGTTGCATCAGTGAGTATGTCAATGCGCACCGTACTACGCCACGCGGCCCGGCTAAGGGTTGTGCTTTGTTGTTCTTGCCCGCGTCGGCTTTCGGTGTTGGATACAGTTGGCGAAATGTCGCACCCTCTCAGGGCCAAAACATGAACGAACCTTCTTCCTCCGGTTCGTTTGCAATCTGTGCCTTGAGGCGCATGGGCGTACGGAAGAATATCCCCGAATCCCTGTTTCGCGTCGTTCGTGGTGAAGAAAGCTGCATAACGAATCCGTCCACCCCCTATTTCCTGGATTGGAACTGCGTGTGCAGAGGTGTATCACCCGGATTGTACGGAGTTAGTGCGCAAATTGTATAAATTATACAACCATATCGACCGTCTGTATAATCGACGGACTTCATCAAGAATCCATCGTGTCCAAGAAGTTTAATCAAATACAGGCCGCTTTCGATCGCGAAGCAGTGTCCTGGACGAAGACGCACGCTGGCTGAGGAAGGTCGCTGTCGGTCGAGACTGGGCGACAACCCTCTTTGTGAATACGGGGTGATGACTGGCTGTAATGTACAATTTGAGCGGGTATAACACCCATCGAACCATCTCGTAACTGGTCCGCGCAAAATATTTCTCCTCCGGGTGGCTTGCACCAGTAAAGCGAATGTTGGAGGCATGTTGTGTGGAAATCGCTTCCTCGTTTGATGCGCGTCAAAGCTGGGAAACCGATCGGAACTCCTCGCTGGTTCGCGCCGCAGTCTCCCTCAGGATAGGCTACGTCGCGTGAAGCGAATGTTTGAAGGCATTGGGAGGGAAATCGCTCCTCAGCCTCTTATCACTCTCAAAACATTAAATGGGCGTGAACTCGGGGTACTGCATCGAAACGCTCACGCAGAGTCCTCGTTCTAAGTGGCCGCTTCTTGTCCGCCGGACTGGGCGACGTGGGGTGAATGAGGGCGGAATTAGCTTGCGCAAAAAATCTCTCACACGCTCGGGACGAGGTTGCCTCAGAGCCTCCGACCTTTCAACGGAAGCCAGTTGGGGAAATGCGTGCGTTGGGGCCCAAAACTACATTTGTAGCGGTCTTGGTGCCGGTCACATTGGTCACAACCTTGGCTAGCCAAAGTGAGCGTGCGAATAACCAGTGGAAATCTACGACGACCTTTAAACCTCGAAAAAAAACGCTACAAAGGCATGAGGGCGGCCAACGTCGGAGAGCGTTGGCGGGCGCACACTAGCCTTTCGCCAAGATCGAACACCCCTTTGCCCACTAGTAGCGACCAAACGTTCCCACGCAGGAGAGTTTCATGACACGCACGAAACCTGCTACATTCTCTCACGCACACTCGGTTGCAGTGACGTGGCAAAAGCGTAGTGAAGGCACGCTATTGACACCCGCTGCACGCGGCGCACCTCGCTCAGAAAAATGCATCCACACACAAGTGGGAGTTTCGCGGGATGGACGCAATCTCCTATTGTATCTCCTTTCTCCATTTTGCGCACTTGTGCGACGAGGATTCTGCGACAGCAAGCACTTTTAGATGAGGGGGGTTGTGGTTCTTTGACAGAGTGAGCCGATGCCCCCCATCTCACGTTTAAAGCACGGCTAAGTCACGCATGCTCTTGACAGGCGCTAGCGTCTGACATTTTGCACGCGCGTCAAGTCGTTGGTATTGATAGAGCACGATAGCTAAGTATTCTGCAACAGCGAGTAGTCGTAGATGGAAGGAAAGGTGCACGATAACGCCTTTCGCAGTTCAGTCGAACGGACACCGTAGCGCCTTTCGAAAAATCTATGCGGTGTGTGCGGGCAAAAAAAGCGACCCGTGCCTATCTCGTGCTCTCGCATGGTTTCCGACATGCGCAGCTCTCCGAAGCTTGCAGGTGTTGGGCACGTGAAAAGAGGTTCCCGCTTCCCGCCGCTTCTTGATCGGGTGATTTGAAGGGCGCAAGCGCAGGAAGAAGCGGGCCTGGGCCACAACAGTCCTGCAGCTCTCAGCGAAGACCGGACAGCGACTTTTCGCGTTGAAACCCCGCGGGCTTGCAGGGCTGGTGCTTGGTGGGCGCAGGACCGACAGCTCCGTCGACCCGCGTGCAAATGTTTTAGTCGTATAAGATCGCAGATCTTAGAAGCTTAATATATCCGACGAATACCTATCACCTGTACAAGGTTAAATAACCCCGTCGCTATCCCGAAAACATCGTAACTTCACCCCTCGCCTGACTTTTCTACTTTCGATTTTTGCATCATCCGCGACGGTAAAGACGAAGCAGCAGACGGAGCCAGTATACGCAGTAAGAGGAGGATGTATTATATTACTGTGTGTGCAACCTTACCCGTTGGCTGAAGTCTAAAAATAGGCCGCCTGAACAGGGAACGGGGAAACAAGAGGGTACCTGAGGGGCGGGAGGGACAGTCGCGTCGGTGCAATGTCAGACGGGCCAGCGACGGCGGCGCTTTACTACGACGCGAAGTTCGAAGAAGGCAAAGCAATAGAAAGGAAGAAGCAGGAGAACTTTCTGCGACTCGAGGTCTGCCCTGTTCCTACCAACCTAACACGTCGGCGGATGGCTTCCAGACTGCACCACCCGCCGAGTTTTGAAAACGATCTGCAGCTATTTTACCTTCAATACCTACCCCGTAAATTCCGACACCTATTTGTCTCTGGTCCAAAAGTGTCCCAATTTCCAACGCTAGTGTATTTAGTCCGTGACACTGGACACCTGTCCCTTGAAGAGGCGGCGCATCCAGTTCTGCCCGTGCTTCGGATGACTGGGTCCCGTAAGGTGACAGCGCTGGTTCCTGCCTTCGCCGTGCTTCGTTGCAAATTCAGTTGCACTCTCGGTCTCGAGACGACTCTTGCCAGTTTCATCGTCACTGAGAATTTCACCGTCGCTTCCTTGGATCAGCTCATTCCCGGTGCTTTCAGATGCAACACCTCTGGAAACGAGGCGAAGACACCGACTGCTAGAAACACCGATGCATTCTCCTCATTCCTACCGTCGAGGTTGATGAAGGGTGAGTCTTGGCAGGGGCACGAAGCAGGCTGGCACGTGCTGTGCAGCGGAGCCGACAGGGCGCAAGATTCTTGCCCAGAATGGTCGATGTAGGCACCTGACACCAACTCTGCGCTTACAACCTTTTTATACTCTGGTTGATGTCAATGTGTCGGTCGGTGAGCAACTCACGCTCCAGCGCCTGCTGCAATTGCTACCAAGACTATGGCCATCTGTGAGGAAGCGTTTGTTTATGAGATGTGAGCGTTTCTGACTCGTCCAGGCTACCTTTTCGAACGTTGCTACACCCCTGCATGTGAACGAGCTTGCTGTGCAAGGATCTATCCGATTACTATTCTCCCCAAGGCATTCCTCATTTCTGAAGCTTTTGTTCATTAGATGTGAGCGTTTCTGACTCGTCCAGGCTACCTTTCCACTCGTTCCTTGTGTACGAGTCTTCCTCTGCCCTGTATTTCCGGATGTGCAAGTATCCGCGAGAATGATGATTACCATTCTCCCCAAGGCATTCCTCATTTCTGAAGCTTTTGTTCATGAGATGTGAGCTTTTCTGACTCGTCCACGCTACTTTTTCGAACGTTGCTGCACCCCTGCATGAACTCACCGTGCTGTACGAGTATCCATCCGTGAGAATGATGATTACCATTCTCCCCAAGGCATTCCTCATTTCTGAAGCTTTTGTTCATGAGATGTGAGCGTTTCTGACTCGTCCAAGCTACCTTTCGAACGTTGCTACACC
This sequence comes from Diplonema papillatum, assembly GCA_030068145.1. NCBI lineage: Eukaryota > Euglenozoa > Diplonemea > Diplonemida > Diplonemidae > Diplonema > Diplonema papillatum. Next base: position 49,891 of record JAPJBO010000370.1, on the reverse strand, counting down.
CCTGCATATGAACTTACCGTATTGTGCACGTATCCATCCATGAGAATGATGATTACCATTCTCCCCAAGGCATTCCTCATTTCTGAAGCTTTCGTTCATGAGATGTGAGCGTTTCTGACTCGTCCAGGCTACCTTTCCACTCGTTCCTTGTGTACGAGTCTTCCTCTGCCCTGTATTTCCGGATGTGCGAGTATCCGCGAGAATGATGATTACCATTCTCCCCAAGGCATTCCTCATTTCTGAAGCTTTTGTTCATGAGATGTGAGCGTTTCTGACTCGTCCAAGCTACCTTTTCGAACGTTGCTACACCCCTGCGTGTGAACTTACCGTATTGTGCAAGTATCCATCCATGAGAATGATGATTACCATTCTCCTCAAGGCATTCCTCATTTCTGAAGCTTTTGTTCATGAGATGTGAGCGTTTCTGACTCGTCCAAGCTACCTTTTCGAACGTTGCTACACCCCTGCGTGTGAACTTACCGTATTGTGCAAGTATCCATCCATGAGAATGATGATTACCATTCTCCCCAAGGCATTCCTCATTTCTGAAGCTTTTGTTCATGAGATGTGAGCTTTTCTGACTCGTCCAAGCTACTTTTTCGAACGTTGCTGCACCCCTGCATGTGAACTCACCGTGCTGTACGAGTATCCATCCGTGAGAATAATGATTACCATTCTCCCCAAGGCATTCCTCATTTCTGAAAGCTTTTGCTCATGAGATGTGAGCGTTTCTGACTCGTCCAAGCTACCTTTTCGAACGTTGCTACACCCCTGCGTGTGAACTTACCGTAGTGTGCAAGTATCCATCCATGAGAATGATGATTACCATTCTCCCCAAGGCATTCCTCATTTCTGAAGCTTTTGTTCATGAGATGTGAGCGTTTCTGACTCGTCCAAGCTACCTTTCGAACGTTGCTACACCCCTGCATATGAACTTACCGTATTGTGCAAGTATCCATCCATGAGAATGATGATTACCATTCTCCCCAAGGCATTCCTCATTTCTGAAGCTTTCGTTCATGAGATGTGAGCGTTTCTGACTCGTCCAGGCTACCTTTCCACTCGTTCCTTGTGTACGAGTCTTCCTCTGCCCTGTATTTCCGGATGTGCAAGTATCCGCGAGAATGATGATTACCATTCTCCCCAAGGCATTCCTCATTTCTGAAGCTTTTGTTCATGAGATGTGAGCGTTTCTGACTCGTCCAAGCTACCTTTTCGAACGTTGCTCAAGGCATTCCTCATTTCTGAAGCTTTTGTTCATGAGATGTGAGCGTTTCTGACTCGTCCAAGCTACCTTTCGAACGTTGCTACACCCCTGCATATGAACTTACCGTATTGTGCACGTATCCATCCATGAGAATGATGATTACCATTCTCCCCAAGGCATTCCTCATTTCTGAAGCTTTCGTTCATGAGATGTGAGCGTTTCTGACTCGTCCAGGCTACCTTTCCACTCGTTCCTTGTGTACGAGTCTTCCTCTGCCCTGTATTTCCGGATGTGCAAGTATCCGCGAGAATGATGATTACCATTCTCCCCAAGGCATTCCTCATTTCTGAAGCTTTTGTTCATGAGATGTGAGCTTTTCTGACTCGTCCACGCTACTTTTTCGAACGTTGCTGCACCCCTGCATGAACTCACCGTGCTGTACGAGTATCCATCCGTGAGAATGATGATTACCATTCTCCCCAAGGCATTCCTCATTTCTGAAGCTTTTGTTCATGAGATGTGAGCGTTTCTGACTCGTCCAAGCTACCTTTCGAACGTTGCTACACCCCTGCATATGAACTTACCGTATTGTGCACGTATCCATCCATGAGAATGATGATTACCATTCTCCCCAAGGCATTCCTCATTTCTGAAGCTTTCGTTCATGAGATGTGAGCGTTTCTGACTCGTCCAGGCTACCTTTCCACTCGTTCCTTGTGTACGAGTCTTCCTCTGCCCTGTATTTCCGGATGTGCGAGTATCCGCGAGAATGATGATTACCATTCTCCCCAAGGCATTCCTCATTTCTGAAGCTTTTGTTCATGAGATGTGAGCGTTTCTGACTCGTCCAAGCTACCTTTTCGAACGTTGCTACACCCCTGCGTGTGAACTTACCGTATTGTGCAAGTATCCATCCATGAGAATGATGATTACCATTCTCCTCAAGGCATTCCTCATTTCTGAAGCTTTTGTTCATGAGATGTGAGCGTTTCTGACTCGTCCAAGCTACCTTTTCGAACGTTGCTACACCCCTGCGTGTGAACTTACCGTATTGTGCAAGTATCCATCCATGAGAATGATGATTACCATTCTCCCCAAGGCATTCCTCATTTCTGAAGCTTTTGTTCATGAGATGTGAGCGTTTCTGACTCGTCCAAGCTACCTTTCGAACGTTGCTACACCCCTGCATATGAACTTACCGTATTGTGCACGTATCCATCCATGAGAATGATGATTACCATTCTCCCCAAGGCATTCCTCATTTCTGAAGCTTTCGTTCATGAGATGTGAGCGTTTCTGACTCGTCCAGGCTACCTTTCCACTCGTTCCTTGTGTACGAGTCTTCCTCTGCCCTGTATTTCCGGATGTGCAAGTATCCGCGAGAATGATGATTACCATTCTCCCCAAGGCATTCCTCATTTCTGAAGCTTTTGTTCATGAGATGTGAGCGTTTCTGACTCGTCCAAGCTACCTTTTCGAACGTTGCTACACCCCTGCGTGTGAACTTACCGTATTGTGCAAGTATCCATCCATGATAATGATGATTATCATTCTCCCCAAGGCATTCCTCATTTCTGAAGCTTTCGTTCATGAGATGTGAGCGTTTCTGACTCGTCCAGGCTACCTTTCCACTCGTTCCTTGTGTACGAGTCTTCCTCTGCCCTGTATTTCCGGATGTGCGAGTATCCGCGAGAATGATGATTACCATTCTCCTCAAGGCATTCCTCATTTCTGAAGCTGTTGTTCATGAGATGTGAGCTTTTCTGACTCGTCCAGGCTACCTTTTCGAACGTTGCTGCACCCCTGCGTGTGAACTCACCGTGCTGTATGAGTATCGATCCGTGAGAATGATGATTACCATTCTCCCCAAGGCATTCCTCATTTCTGAAGCTTTCGTTCATGAGATGTGAGCGTTTCTGACTCGTCCAAGCTACCTTTTCGAACGTTGCTACACCCCTGCGTGTGAACTTACCGTATTGTGCAAGTATCCATCCATGAGAATGATGATTACCATTCTCCCCAAGGCATTCCTCATTTCTGAAGCTTTTGTTCATGAGATGTGAGCTTTCCTGACTCGTTCGCTACCTTTTCGAACGTTGCTGCACCCCTGCGTGTGAACTTACCGTACTGTGCAAGTATCCATCCGTGAAAATGATGATTACCATTCTCCCCAAGGCATTCCTCATTTCTGAAGCTTTTGTTCATGAGATGTGAGCTTTTCTGACTTCTCCAACTACTTTTTTTCTACCAGTCACTCCGTCCGTGAGCGGCCTTTCGCTGCCCACCAGCGACAATTTCGAATCATGTTCTCTACCAAGGCATCCGTCAATTCTGAAAGTCTTCTTCATGTTTTCTTCAGGTTACCTTTTTCACAAGATACTACGTCCGTGCGTGCGGAGGCTACCGCTGCCCCAGTTTTTCCGGGTGTGCGAGTATGTATTCCAGAGGATGATGATTTCTTTGCTCGTTGGCCACGTTGAATCGACACAACAAAACCCGCAGGCAAGCCGAAATGAGCTGAACAGACGGGTACGGAACCTCCGCGATGAGAACTTCCACTTGCTCGAGAGCGGAAGCGCGGTCGGTGAGGTTGTGAAGCTGATGGGGAAAAAGAAGGCGCTTGTAAAGGTTGGTGCAGAAGGAAAATACGTGGTGGCCATTGACCGAGAGATCGACCCGACGATTCTCACGCCAAACACACGTGTGGCGTTAAAGAGCGAAAGCTACGCGTTGCACAAGGTGCTTCCCACGAAAGTCGACCCGCTCGTCTCCCTCATGAGAGTCGAGAAGGTCCCGGGGTCCACGTATGACATGATTGGAGGGCTCAGCCGGCAAATCAAGGAAATTAAAGAGGTCATCGAACTTCCCATCAAGCATCCGGAGCTTTTCGACTCCCTCGGTATTGCTCAGCCGAAGGGTGTCCTGCTATACGGACCCCCGGGAACGGGGAAGACTCTTTTGGCTAGGGCTGTCGCGCATCACACGGACTGCTGCTTCATCAGAGTGTCCGGCAGTGAGTTGGTGCAGAAGTACATCGGTGAGGGTTCGCGAATGGTGAGAGAGCTGTTCGTGATGGCGCGTGAGAAGGCCCCTTCGATTATCTTCATGGACGAAATCGATTCCATCGGTTCCGCGCGAATCGACTCTGGTGGCTCCGGCGGTGGCGATTCCGAAGTGCAGCGTACGATGCTTGAGCTTCTGAACCAGCTCGACGGGTTCGAGTCCACCACGTCCATCAAAATCATCATGGCAACGAACCGAATCGACATCCTCGACTCCGCCCTCCTCCGACCCGGCCGTATCGACAGGAAGATTGAGTTCCCGGCTCCATCTGAAGAAGCGAGGTATGCACATATGGAAACGTCGCCTAGCGTAGGCCACATCTGAGCTTCCCCCTTGTCCACCAAGCGCGTTCTGACAGTACCGCACCAGATTTATGTCTATGATGAACGGTTGCATATTCATGAGCTACGTCGTCAATCAAGTTGTCGAAGTGGTCATGCGAGGAACAGAAGAATTTCCGAACCTGGTCTTAGCTTTTGCCTATGTTAGTTCAAGTACTCGTTCCTGAGGTCATTCATCATCGCAATCATGCGACCTGTGAAATATTTTATTCACTTTATTCACCCTGTTTTAATAAAACGCAGACTCGACATTCTGAAGATCCACTCCCGGAAAATGAACTTGATGCGCGGGGTAAACTTAAGGGTGATCGCTGAGAAGCTGATTGGTGCGTCGGGTGCCGAAATCAAAGGTTGCACCACGGAAGCAGGTGTGACTCTTTTTCCGTGCGAACGCACCGTACACGAGTTGTCAGAAGGGATGCCATGGGTCGTCTGTGGGGCTTGAAGAATGTAGGACCTGGACAGAATAGAGCTGTGCAAAGCGGCGTGCTAGAATCTCAAATCCCACTGGTGAAATTGACAAGTGGGCTATACTTCGCTTCAGACCTCACTCTCTTTAAGCCGTGCACTTGAAGACACACACACACACACCCAGGGGTAGCAGTCGTCAGCATGCAGAATGCTTGGCGACAAGTGGTTCACGCCACTTCCCCGCGAGCGAGTCTCGGAACAGGACTCAAAACCGTGACCCAGGTAGTGACTGCCGACCATGACGGGTGCTTGCACCAGGAGTTTGGAACAGCTAGTCAGGCCAAGCTCATTGCACAGCGAGAGCTTGCCACATCCTCGGGTGAGATGTGCCGCCTGTGTGAAGACACTCAGCTGTTGCCTGGGGCCGAAAACCCCGTGCAGCTAACACCGCAAGATGAAAACAGAAGTCTTGAGCCGAGTGCCGGATGAAGAAGCTGACAGCCTCCCACGCTCTATCCGTCCCCCGAAGGATCCGCCCCACCTACCCTTCGGAGAGGAGTCACAGGACCAAAAGCAGCGTGTCGGAAACTCAAAGCCGACTGGTGAAAGTGACAAGCGGGCTATACTTCGATTCAGACGTTACCCACTCAAAGCCCTGAACTTGAACACACACCCACACAGGCATGTTCGCCTTGAGAGAGCGTCGCGTGCACGTCACGCAGGAGGATTTCGAAATGGCGGTTGTGAAGGTCACCGACAAAGGCGGCGAACAAGATATTAGTGCAAAGAAGCTGTGGAAATAGAGCTGTCCCCCCGCTGGGATTCTTTTTACCCTCTACGAGCCCCCTGCCGGCTCTCGCCTGAAGGGGTTCCCTGCTGTGATCCCGCCCACCCAAACCGGGAATTCCGCGTGCCGGAACAAACAAACTCTGGGTGTCTGGATGCTGACGAGGCCTCCTGACACACAGCTCCACCGGACGTATTCGCGGCTGATTGAGTACAGAAATTGTGCCTCTCGTGAACCTGTGGCGTTCAGCCCAGCCGTGCTAGGCCCCGTCAGCTCTCGCTTGTAGGATTCCCTGTTTCGGTCCGCCTATCTGAACGAAACACCGGTTGTCCACAACGATACTGATGAGACTCCCTTGAGCGGGGGACCAATCGCAAAAAGAAGAACGAGCCCTTGCGACTCGAACGAAGAGCTTACCAGAGCCCACCAATGTAAAGTTGTCCCTGCAGAACCGATCCGAACCTGTTTTATACAGGACAAGCTTCGTTCCGCCCGCAGAACCTGATATCGTATCTCAAATTGGAACAGCACTCAACATCAACAACGACGCCTCAACAGCATGGGGTGGTCGATGTTGGAGAAAAGTGACAGGCGGGAGCAAAAAAAATGCAGGAGCGAAGTCCTGTCTATCGAACCCTTTCTCTCAACGCAACCTGCATCTTGGGGGCAAGGGAGCTGTCTCCGGGTTCCTGAATGCGCCTTTGAAAAAAAAGGAAAGGATCGTACGGGCCTTGATGCGGGTTTCGGCTCAGGCTCAGCCAGCTTTCAGTGGAGGATCGTCGTGGCTAGAACGGGCGTCGTCTGAATGCGTCCGCCCGGGGGTGGGGCTGCAAACGAGTGCAGAAGCTTCTATTGTAAGTGCGCGACAACTAGCCTTATCTTTGTTTTGTTTTGAGCGGATTCTGGTCGCTCGGCGCGCGGAGGGCTGTATGCAATCTCGGGATAGAAGAAAAAGGAGGTTCGGTGCTAACTAGTTCCAGTTCCCACCTTTTTTCCCTTTTGTTCGCGTTGTTCTTGTGAGGGAGGGACTCGTCCTCACGGCATTTCGGACGTAATTAGCATTCTCCGTGTTCTTCTCGGCGGTTCTTTTTTTTCTTTTTTTTTTTTTAGACTCACGCAATGTGAGAAGAAATTGTGTCGGGAAGAGAGGGACCCATCTGAAGCGGCACGCTCTTATCTGTTACGGTTACTTTTTTTTTCTCCCCCGTTTTTTCCCTTCCGCTTTCTAAATGTTTCATTAGAGCTCGCAATGGAACGGAAGGGGGAAAGGGGAGAAAATGTATTGTGGGAGGGGGTGATCGGATCCGGCCAGGGAATGCAGCGAGGTTTCGTAGTTTGCTGAAGGCATGCTGTGTTTATTAGTACTGTGGTGAGGGTTTGCGAACGACTAAGTTTCTAAACCGCAGACTTGAAACCCCCAACCTTCTGTTCTTGGTTGGTACTGTATCGTACTCAATACGAGCGAAGTGTTGCAGCAATCCAAAGCCCTGCTTCGGATTAACGCACCCATCATACTATCATTATTACGACACCGAACACGATACGCTCTCGGGAGTGGCACGCGATGTAACGGTGTCGAAAAGCAGGGCAAGTCCTGGCACTTGTGGGCGCCTTTTCGTGTCCATGGATTCCAACCCCTACACGTGGTTTCTGGCGTGGTGGGCTGTGCTGTTTGGGATTGGGGGCCAAACTGAGCGACTCGTGCTAGCAAGGAGTTAACCAACATGGGGCTCGTCGAGGATGAGACTCTAGCCCTCTGTGGATACCCCATTCCAGGAGACTTACCTCGACGCCAGTGTTGTGTCCCGCGCTCGCGCAGGCTGAAGAAGTTCATCGGCACAAGCTAAACCGCTAACTGACGAAGGACGGCCTAACGATCCTTTGGTCTCGCTTCATGTTCAAGGGATGAAGCCGGAGGCGGCAGAAAAATTACCACAGGGATAACTGGCTTGTGGCAGCCAAGCGTTCATAGCGACGTTGCTTTTTGATCCTTCGATGTCGGCTCTTCCTAACCACATTGCAGACCCGAGCTAATCGGCAGGTAACCCTCAGCCCGACCTAGTTTCTCATCGTTGGCGTCTAAACCCGACAAAGTCCTGGCCGACTGGGCGGAGGTACGGGACGCCGCGCCATGCCGACTGGGGACGGTGAAAGCAACGCAAGGTAGGTCGATCTTCAACCGACGAAGCTTTGAGCCGAGTCCTTGTCGCTAACCCAGAATGCCTAGCATTAATCCCCACACCGGCTGCAGTGCCACGAGCGTTACCACCAGGTGGTTCTTGTAGCAGGGTAACCTAAACGCATGATCACTATCAGCACCACAACCCGCGCGTAAACGGTCATCAGCATGTCCAGACGTCCCTGCAGACGTTCACTTGCATGCGGCACACCCCAAAGAAGAGTCTTTCTTCAGCCACTGAACGCGCCACCTTCTCCTTGCAGTCGGAGCCCCGTCCTTCAGCGTTCCTTTTCTACTCTTTCTTTTCGTTTTCCCCCTTTTTTTTCCCCCTCCTTTTTTTCTGCGTTCTTTTTCGGTCCTCTTCTTGTTCTCTTTTTCTGCGTCCTAACTTTAACACCCCGCGTAAGGTTGCCTCTACATCGTACTTCCGTTTCGTCGCAACACGCACTTGCACGATCTGTTCGCTCTTCTTTCGCGTACCGTTGTCGATAACCACAGCACTTTGCACCATACAGTCAATGACTACAGCACTGCTTCGAGAGAAGGTCACCGATGCCAGCACTGTTCTTCTTCAAGTAGAAGTCACCACTAGCGACAGCAAGCTACACATAGCGTTGGATCCGTGTCACGACGACATGGGACGAGCAGGTTTCCACACAGTTGTTTTTACTTCACAACATCCAACTACTTGGCGTCGCAGCCGCCGCTCAAAGGCGTATCACGTGGGCGGCCCTGAGATTACCCCCCTCAGGCGACTGATTTACTTTTCAACATACTTCAACGCTCTCGCCGGAGCGAGCTTCTCCTCCTTCTCCTCCTTCTCCTCCTTCTCCTCCTTCTCCTCCTTGTTGTTGCGGGCGGCTTTCGACCTAATCTAGCGACATCTCAACCACAATATGTTCGTCGACAGCAACCAAGTAACGCAATGAACCAAAACCACACGTTTTCTTCTTTCCGTGATGATAATTCCGGGCTAGTAAAGGAGGCTCCAGGGGGGGGGGTAAAGGACACTGTCCTGGGGATCCTGCAGGGTTCCTTTATGATCGCCACCTCTAACCAGGGAGACTTACCTGGGGGGCCGGACAGTGTGAAGCTAGGGGCATAAAAGTGGATGCTGGGCCATGGCAAGACCCTGAATCCTGCTGCTACTTCTGCCTGCTCAGCACTCTAGCTTTTCCTTTTGGGGCGGGGAGGAGGGGGGAGGGGAAAGTAAACCCGGCATGGCGGCGGCTTTATCTACATCTAATGACACCCTCCAAGCAACGCAATGAAACAAAACAACACACTTTTTCTTGTTTCCGGGATGCCATCCCTCATCGATAAATCCGAGCCAGTCGGGCGGGGAGGAGGGGGGAGGGAAGAATAAAACAGAAGAGGCAGGCGCCAGCGCGGCATGGGCGGAAGCGCGTCGAAAACCCCGCAGGCCCGGGCGCTGCAGTCGCGGCTGCGGCAGCTGGACGCCGACGGCGACGGCGAGATCGAGCTCCGGCGGCTGAAGGCGCTGGTGGCGCAGGCGGGGGGCATCGAAGGGGTTGACGGCCGGCTCGCGCGCGAAGTGGGCGACTGGATCGCGCAGCTGCTGGCCGAGGATGAGACCGCGGCGGTGCGGACGGCGCACGTCATGCGCACGTCGATCGCGACCGCCCTGGTCGAGAGCGCCGGGACCACCACCGCAGACCTGCTCGAATCGTGCCCGGGCACCTGCAAACTGAGGCTCGCGCGGATGCGCCGCATCGCGCTGCTCCTCCTCTTAAAGGGAAGCCCCCTCCGCGGCGTCGCCGCAGCCGCCATGGCCCCGCACGACGACGAATCGCCGCCAGACCGCCTTCTCCACGACAACGGCGCCCTCATCGCGCTGTCCTTCGCGAAGTGGCGCGCGTACCGTGGCGGCGGCGGCGGGCGGCGGGACGTCCCCAAGGGGTACCACCTGGCTGTCGATCCCGCGATGCTTGAGACGCAGGACTTCAACGTCACAGCGATGACCGCCGCCGACTCCAGCGAGGCGCTCACCCCGGCCGCGGCCGACGACGCGCAAGGCGCCGACAACGCCGAGGAGGAGGAGTACGAAGAGGTGATCGAAGAGATCGAAGAATACGAAGAAGTCGAAGAATCGGACCCGGGAGCCCCGGCGGAGAAGCCCGAGCCAGCCGCGAGGGAAGAAGCGGATGCCAGCGAGCCCGGCCTGCCGCAGGCGGAGGATGTCCAGAAACAGGTGTCTGCGGTGTCGGCGGTGCAAACGTCGTCCTCGTCGTCGCTGACCCGGAAGGCGACCGAGACCTCTTCCTCCTCCGACGAAACGACCACCGAACGGCCGCAGGACGCGTCGTCCGAACCCTCGCACGCCCAGTCGTCGACGAAGCTGTCAAAACAGCGGTCCGACGGCCCCGCGGCCGCGCCGCTCGATCACTCACCGCAGTCTCCCGAAACGCCGGCGCAAGGCGCCGGCCTCGACTCGTCCGGCGGCTCGGGCGGCGCGTCGCGCAGCCGGTCCTACGGCGAGCTCCGCGTCAACACCAGGGGGAGCGGCAGCGTGGGGCAGGAGGACTGCCACCCCGCCCCGGTGACCCACGCCGGCTCCGACGACCCGAGGAACCCGTCCCCACACGTGCGGCGGTCGGTTTCGGGCGGTTTCTCGACGTCGCCGTCAGGGCAGAAGAGGGGCGATAACGCAAGCCGCTCGTCCTCCCGCGCTTCGAGCCGCGAGCACGCGCCGCCGGTGCCCGCTGTGCTGCAGGACTCGCCTGCCTTCGGCCCCGCCGACAGCAGGACCGGGTTGGGCGGCAGCTTCGCGACCGACCCGGGGGCTCACCCGCGGGCGAAAAACCGGCGGTTTTCGACCGGCAACCGCAGCCCGTCGGACGTCGTGATGATGGAGCCGCCGACCGCACCGGACCCCCTCACCAGCTACGCCCGCCCCCGCCTCGAGAGCACGAGCCTCGACAACTGGGAGGGTGCCGCCGTCGACGAGGAGGAGGAGGCAGCGGTGCTCTCGCAGCGCGGGTCCCCGCCTCCGCCCAACGCGGCGCGGGCGGCGGGGGTGCTGGTGGAAGCCGAGCACCCGCACCTGCACCGGCCCCCGGTGCCGCTGCAGCCGGAGCTGTCGGAGTACGTAGGCGAACCGCTGAGTCAGTTCCAGAAGCGGAGTAGCGACCATCCCCAGGCGGGCTACGAGCTGCACCACGCGCAACCGAGTGGGAAGCCGCCCCCCGGCGGCGGCGTGCTGTACGTCAACCCGAACAAGGTCACGTCGAGCCTCTACCAGTCCGTGCTCCAGCGCCACGCGAGCACCCGCGTGACCACCCGATCCCGGAGCGCCGGGAACGCGTCGTCGGAGCTCGAGCTGACCGCGACGCTCGCAGTGTCCGGATCTGGCAACATCTGGGGGACCCCTGCGTGCGAGTTGACGCCGGGCTTGCGGCGGAAGTACGCCCCGGGGTACATGGCCGTCAAGGGGAAGGCGGAGCCGGTGACGTCGGTGCCGGGCGGGTACCGGGAGACCAAGGCCTCGAAGCTGCGGAAAATCGCCGGCGGCACCGATCCGACGTCGCGCGCGTCTGCCATCCTCGAGGCGTGCATCCGCGACGCGGAGACGGCCGCCGCCGCCAAGTACAGGAGAACCACGCCGACGCCCCCCCCACCCCCACCCCCGGCGCCGGCGCCGCGACCCCCCGGCAGCCCGGCGCACGTGGCGGGCGAGATACTCCGCGGGCTGAAGCTTGCACCGTACAAGTCCGGGCCGAGGCACCAGCCCGACGAGCACACGCTCTCGCAGGCGAGCAGCCGCAGCAGGCTGCGGTCGCCGGTCGTCGCGGGGAAGCTGCGGGGGTGGTCGGCGCCGGCGCCGGCGGCGGTGCCGCCGGTGCTGAAGGCGGTGCGGGACGTGCGGAAGAAGCCGGCCGCGAAGCGGGCGGTGCCCGCGGCGAAGGCAGGGCTGCGGCCGAGGCTCGCGGAGGCGTCGGCGCGGCAGGAGAGGGCGCGGAAGGCCGACAAGAAGAGGCCCGGCTCCGGCAAGCCGGCCGACCCGCTGGCCCGGAGGAAGACGCCGCCGCCGCCGCCGCTGCAGCAGAGCCGGCCCGCCGCGACCGGGTTCGGCGTCGACACGCACGTGCCGATGCTGGCGCCGAACATCCGCAAGGCCGCGCTGGGGCCCCGCCGCGTGGCACCACCCGGAGGAAGACGTCCGGCGGAACCCGCCCTTGCCAGCAGCTTCGCCACCAACGACGGCAAGCCCGAGTCCCTCGCGTCCCAGTCGCCGCTGCTCCTCGCCGTCGACGTGTAGCGCGCACGCCTGCAGCCCCCATCGGCTTCTCTTCTGTCAACCTCGGGAGCTTCCATGCAGCATCTTCGTCGAAGAAGACTCGATGCGATATGCTTGAGAGACAGCGTCCTGTCTCAACATTAGCAAGCTAAGGTTTCCGTTGGATCCGTGACATAACATTATTAACCACTTCCGGGCGAACTACCACTGCAGTGGTAGTTAATTCAAGAAAGATCGCGGGTGCCAAGTTCGCGGGTGAGAGGCCAAATAAATCTCGAAAGTGGTCGCCGTTTGCTTCATCGGAAAGATCTGGCACAAATCTAAACCATAATAAACGCTACAAATCTTTGAAATGCATCGTTCATCGGTCATCCCGGCGCCGGCGATGCCGGTGCCGGGAAGGCGGTCGACCCGTCGGGGAAGGGGGAAAGAAGAGACTTGACGCTGACATCAAAACATACGAATGAGAGACAGCGTCCTGTCTAAACATTAAAACCGAAATTTCCCCACCCCGTTCTAGCGCGTTTTTTATCGTCGGGCCCGTTTAAATACTCTCCAGCGTTCCTCCGCGCGGTGTCCGAACAAAAAAGGTCACCGCGCGATGAGCGAGAACGAACCCGAAGGACCACACGACGAAACCCAACGAATTGGAGGCTGAAGAGGGCATTTCGGCGGCATCAGGGTGCTTTTCGTCGCGACAGTTCCAGATAATTCTGCGCGCAATTAGGACGAAGTCTAACAAAAGTACCTGATTGATGACAGGGTGCGGTGCGAGATTATTTGCTGCGGCGCAAAGAAGAAGACATGCACGCCCATACGGGATCGTCCGAAACACGAGTCAGCACACGCCTGCCAGGTCTCGCCCGTCAGTCAGAACGCCTCCGGCTGCGCCACCATCGGTGCAATCATCATGACACGACGTAGCGACTTACGCCCGCCGTAGTAGTACGGGACAGTAGTGGGGCGACCGGATACTCCCCGGAGAGATGGTCCCTGCACTCTAACTCGTCTCTCTCTCTCTCACACACAATATGTTGTACCAGCGCGGTTGTGCGAGTGACGAGCTTTTATTTCTAGACGTATGAGATCCGTGGATCTTGGAATAACTATACTTTCCGACCAACAACGAATTGCCAACAAAGCTTCTCTTCTCAAAACCCCTCCTTGCTCTTGCAACCGCGTTGGATTGGTCTTTGGTCGAGTGACCTTGCTTTAGTTTCGAAATGAATGTACAGACCTGGCACAGTCGTCTCGCATGAAGAAACCTGGCGATTGAAACGGGATAAGAAGTAAGGTTGTTGGGTGTTCGAGTGAGTGCTGGGATGAGATAAGGATGTTAAAGTTCCTGAAAGGGTGTCTGAGTGAGTATCTGAATGAGAGCAAAGCTGCGTGCGTGCTTACACTAATGGGGGGACTGGTGCGTTTCAGTCCAGAATATACAGGCAGGCTTGCGGACCACTTGCTCTCGGGTTGCTGGCTGGCTTCTGTTGGTCCTGGACCTTCTTCTGCTGCTCGGGCTTGCGTTGTCTTGTTTGTTTGTTTGGCGGGTTTGTGGGGACACAGTGTCCTTTTGGTGTTGCGGTCCATCCTGACCGTCTGCTTATTCGGCCTTCTTGGTCACGGCCTTGAGCACAAAAGGAAAGGTCAATTCAATAATCATCGGCGGAAGATGAGTTCTCCAGGCCGGAACTCTGCTAAGAAAGGAATCGTAAAAAACAAAAGGAGAATCAAATAAAAGTAGAATTGCGGGAGGCGAATTCTTTTTGTATCCTGTGGATTGATACAATGCACTGTTGTGAAACAAGACGAATACACGTGAAATAAGACTAACTCACTCTAAATGCTAATAAAAAAACAAGACGAATTCACGAGGATAGGACCCGCAAGCCAAGACCCTTCAACACACAAGATCGCACCCTGAGCAAGCAGGCAGCCTGCCCTGTTTCTTCGCCTCCGCACGCCCAGCAAGCGGTCCGCAGCCTGCCCGTATATTCTTCTTAAATTTCCCTTCTCGACTACGTCTCGTAGCGGGAAATTAAGACCAGAAATTACCGTCGGTAAAAGAAGGCACGATAACCAACAAAGCGAATACGCGATGTTTGTCCGTAGCCTGTTGAGTGAGTGGACACCGATGATCGTTATGCTAATCTCCTCCCAAACACGCTGCTAGCGTTCTCTTTCTGGTTTACACGCCATTGTTCACCACGAAACTAAAAAGGAGTCTTTTCTGTAACCTATGTGCATGCGCGCGTTTCTAACGCAGCACAACCCGACCCCCCCCAGGCATCTTGTTAAGAACCATCCATCCATCCATCAGCCGGCTGACCCCGCCCCCCTGACCCAGGCTCGTTGATTCTTTTTGGGACCACGTCAACGCGCCCTTTCCATCCATTCCTCGTCAGTTACGTTTCAGCTTCCAAGTGTGAAAAATAACCCGCGTTTCCTTCCTCCTCCCGGCCAGAACCGGAACGAATTACGTCGCCCGTTCGTTGAACTGAACTATCCCGCGTGCCAAAATCGACGCAGTACCGCCCTCTGCGCTCGTGTCTGTGCGAGCTGAACCCTGTCAACAAGAATGGATACCGTACACCATTTAGTCGAAGGGAGTGCATTGAAGTCGGAACTTTAAAGACCGAAGCAAGCCATATGATCACCAACAAAGCCTGTTGGTTGCTTACAGCAGGTCATCAATCAAGGTTTCGTTCAGCATTGCTTCTTCGTAAGTCCTGTTTCGTCAGCCAAAAGTCAAAACTTCTCCTTCGAGAAACGGCTGCACCACACCACGGCGAGGGAAGCGGAACACTGTAGGCGCAGGAAGTGCCGGAAGAGAAAGCAGACGACACGAACGTCGAGACTGGATTTCACACTGGATTTGCCGGTGTCACCTGATGTCCAGCACAACGCAACAGAGCAATTCCCTGGAGCCAACAATCCACCACCTACACGGTATACTCATCCTCCAGCACTGGGTGAGTTAACTATGCGGTGCGGTCAAAGCGTCGGGTGCTGGTACACCCGCAAATTCAGTGTGAAATCCAGTGTGGCACCCGCAAATCCAATGTGAAATCCAGTGTGACACCCGCAAATCCAGTGTGAAATCCAGTGTGACACCCGCAAATCCAGTGTGAAATCCAGTGTGACACCCGCAAATCCAGTGTGAAATCCAGTGTGGCACCCGCAAATCCAGTGTGAAATCCAGTGTGACACCCGCAAATCCAGTGTGAAATCCAGTGTGGCACCCGCAAATCCAGTGTGAAATCCAGTGTGACACCCGCAAATCCAGTGTGAAATCCAGTGTGACACCCGCAAATCCAATGTGAAATCCAGTGTGGCACCCGCAAATCCAGTGTGAAATCCAGTGTGACACCCGCAAATTCAGTGTGAAATCCAGTGTGGCACCCGCAAATCCAGTGTGAAATCCAGTGTGACACCCGCAAATCCAATGTGAAATCCAGTGTGAAATCCAGTGTGGCACCCGCAAATCCAGTGTGAAATCCAGTGTGACACCCGCAAATCCAGTGTGAAATCCAGTGTGACACCCGCAAATCCAATGTGAAATCCAGTGTGAAATCCAGTGTGGCACCCGCAAATCCAGTGTGAAATCCAGTGTGACACCCGCAAATCCAATGTGAAATCCAGTGTGGCACCCGCAAATCCAGTGTGAAATCCAGTGTGACACCCGCAAATTCAGTGTGAAATCCAGTGTGGCACCCGCAAATCCAGTGTGAAATCCAGTGTGACACCCGCAAATCCAGTGTGAAATCCAGTGTGACACCCGCAAATCCAATGTGAAATCCAGTGTGAAATCCAGTGTGGCACCCGCAAATCCAGTGTGAAATCCAGTGTGGCACCCGCAAATCCAGTGTGAAATCCAGTGTGACACCCGCAAATCCAGTGTGAAATCCAGTGTGACACCCGCAAATCCAATGTGAAATCCAGTGTGAAATCCAGTGTGGCACCCGCAAATCCAGTGTGAAATCCAGTGTGACACCCGCAAATCCAGTGTGAAATCCAGTGTGGCACCCGCAAATCCAGTGTGAAATCCAGTGTGACACCCGCAAATCCAGTGTGAAATCCAGTGTGACACCCGCAAATCCAGTGTGAAATCCAGTGTGACACCCGCAAATTCAGTGTGAAATCCAGTGTGGCACCCGCAAATCCAGTGTGAAATCCAGTGTGACACCCGCAAATCCAGTGTGAAATCCAGTGTGGCACCCGCAAATCCAGTGTGAAATCCAGTGTGACACCCGCAAATCCAGTGTGAAATCCAGTGTGACACCCGCAAATCCAATGTGAAATCCAGTGTGAAATCCAGTGTGGCACCCGCAAATCCAGTGTGAAATCCAGTGTGACACCCGCAAATCCAATGTGAAATCCAGTGTGGCACCCGCAAATCCAGTGTGAAATCCAGTGTGACACCCGCAAATCAGTGTGAAATCCAGTGTGGCACCCGCAAATCCAGTGTGAAATCCAGTGTGACACCCGCAAATCCAGTGTGAAATCCAGTGTGACACCCGCAAATCCAATGTGAAATCCAGTGTGAAATCCAGTGTGGCACCCGCAAATCCAGTGTGAAATCCAGTGTGACACCCGCAAATCCAATGTGAAATCCAGTGTGGCACCCGCAAATCCAGTGTGAAATCCAGTGTGACACCCGCAAATTCAGTGTGAAATCCAGTGTGGCACCCGCAAATCCAGTGTGAAATCCAGTGTGACACCCGCAAATCCAATGTGAAATCCAGTGTGAAATCCAGTGTGGCACCCGCAAATCCAGTGTGAAATCCAGTGTGACACCCGCAAATCCAATGTGAAATCCAGTGTGGCACCCGCAAATCCAGTGTGAAATCCAGTGTGACACCCGCAAATTCAGTGTGAAATCCAGTGTGGCACCCGCAAATCCAGTGTGAAATCCAGTGTGACACCCGCAAATCCAGTGTGAAATCCAGTGTGACACCCGCAAATCCAATGTGAAATCCAGTGTGAAATCCAGTGTGGCACCCGCAAATCCAGTGTGAAATCCAGTGTGACACCCGCAAATCCAGTGTGAAATCCAGTGTGACACCCGCAAATCCAATGTGAAATCCAGTGTGAAATCCAGTGTGGCACCCGCAAATCCAGTGTGAAATCCAGTGTGACACCCGCAAATCCAATGTGAAATCCAGTGTGAAATCCAGTGTGGCACCCGCAAATCCAGTGTGAAATCCAGTGTGACACCCGCAAATCCAATGTGAAATCCAGTGTGGCACCCGCAAATCCAGTGTGAAATCCAGTGTGACACCCGCAAATTCAGTGTGAAATCCAGTGTGGCACCCGCAAATCCAGTGTGAAATCCAGTGTGGCACCCGCAAATCCAATGTGAAATCCAGTGTGACACCCGCAAATCCAATGTGAAATCCAGTGTGGCACCCGCAAATCCAGTGTGAAATCCAGTGTGACACCCGCAAATCCAGTGTGAAATCCAGTGTGACACCCGCAAATCCAGTGTGAAATCCAGTGTGACACCCGCAAATCCAATGTGAAATCCAGTGTGGCACCCGCAAATCCAGTGTGAAATCCAGTGTGACACCCGCAAATTCAGTGTGAAATCCAGTGTGACACCCGCAAATCCAGTGTGAAATCCAGTGTGACACCCGCAAATCCAGTGTGAAATCCAGTGTGACACCCGCAAATCCAATGTGAAATCCAGTGTGGCACCCGCAAATCCAGTGTGAAATCCAGTGTGACACCCGCAAATTCAGTGTGAAATCCAGTGTGGCACCCGCAAATCCAGTGTGAAATCCAGTGTGACACCCGCAAATTCAGTGTGAAATCCAGTGTGGCACCCGCAAATCCAGTGTGAAATCCAGTGTGACACCCGCAAATCCAGTGTGAAATCCAGTGTGACACCCGCAAATCCAGTGTGAAATCCAGTGTGAAATCCAGTGTGGCACCCGCAAATCCAGTGTGAAATCCAGTGTGACACCCGCAAATCCAGTGTGAAATCCAGTGTGACACCCGCAAATCCAATGTGAAATCCAGTGTGAAATCCAGTGTGGCACCCGCAAATCCAGTGTGAAATCCAGTGTGACACCCGCAAATCCAGTGTGAAATCCAGTGTGGCACCCGCAAATCCAGTGTGAAATCCAGTGTGACACCCGCAAATCCAGTGTGAAATCCAGTGTGGCACCCGCAAATCCAGTGTGAAATCCAGTGTGACACCCGCAAATTCAGTGTGAAATCCAGTGTGACACCCGCAAATCCAGTGTGAAATCCAGTGTGACACCCGCAAATCCAGTGTGAAATCCAGTGTGGCACCCGCAAATCCAGTGTGAAATCCAGTGTGACACCCGCAAATCCAGTGTGAAATCCAGTGTGACACCCGCAAATTCAGTGTGAAATCCAGTGTGGCACCCGCAAATCCAGTGTGAAATCCAGTGTGACACCCGCAAATTCAGTGTGAAATCCAGTGTGGCACCCGCAAATCCAGTGTGAAATCCAGTGTGACACCCGCAAATCCAGTGTGAAATCCAGTGTGACACCCGCAAATCCAGTGTGAAATCCAGTGTGGCACCCGCAAATCCAGTGTGAAATCCAGTGTGACACCCGCAAATCCAGTGTGAAATCCAGTGTGGCACCCGCAAATTCAGTGTGAAATCCAGTGTGACACCCGCAAATCCAGTGTGAAATCCAGTGTGGCACCCGCAAATCCAATGTGAAATCCAGTGTGGCACCCGCAAATCCAGTGTGAAATCCTGCAAATCCAGTGTGAAATTGGAAGTTTAATGCCAGCTAATTTCGAGCAAGCCCCGGCAGAGAACGAATTCTACCACACAGGACACTATATTTCTTGACAGTCCAATGGACACGTGAGGTGAATGGCACGATCGGCCAGCAAACGCAAGCTTGCGCGCTGCCAACTGAACTCCGTGTGTTAGACTAGCGGCCACGGTTGCGCACCTGCCGCCCCCGTCACAGAGCCCGTCCCGTCTTCGCCGTCGGCTCTGTCCCACAGATTTAGCAGGCCAGCTAAGGATCGTAACCACCGAAACTGTTTGGCGATTGTAGCACTAAATGTACGTTAAATTCAGCGGGACGAGTCGGGAACGACGGCACCGAGCGACCCCTCGAAGGAGCGAATTCAACCAGTGTCTAAAACGCAAACCCACCACCAGGCGTATCCGTAGACGTTCTACGGGACACAGCAAAAGAAAAAATAAGCGTTCGCCAGCCAGCACCACCCACGCACGCACGCTCACACACGCGCACACGAAAAGAAAGAAAAAAGGAAAACACCCAACAACACCAACAACAACACCAACAACAACACCAACAATCACACCACCAAAGAAGAAAGAGCAATGAACACTCCGCCCCTCAAACCGGTCGCCGGAAGAGAGTCGCTCGACACGTTCAGCGTCCCGGGGGTGATCGCCACGAACGATTCGGCGACCGAGACGAAGATCCGGGCGGCGCAGCTCGGATACTACGAAGACCCGTTCGCGAGCAAGCTCGGCAGCCTATCGCCGGGGGGCGGCGGGAGCCCGCTGATGCACCGCGGGTACTACGCCCGCGTCCGGTTCGTCCAGTGCGCGTACGAGCGCTTCAAGGCGGCGCATCCGGCCACGGACATCCAGGTCGTCTCGCTGGGCTGCGGGTTCGACTCGACGTTTTTCAGGGTCACCCGAGGCGCGGAGGGCGGCAGCGGGATCAAGCGGTGGATCGAAGTCGACTTCCCGGCGGTCATCGAGAAGAAGAGGCGGGCGATCGATGGAGACGCGGTGATGAAGGCGGCCGCGAAGGAGGGGGACCGCTATAGAATGGTCGCCGCCGACTTGAGGGACTGCGACGCGTTCCTCGAGAAGCTGAAGGGCGAGGGCTTGGCGGACGGGGCGGCGCCGACGCTCATCGTGTCAGAGTGCGTGCTCATCTACCTGCGGAAGGAGGAGGGCGACGCTGTCGTCGCTGGGCTGGCGGGCTTCTTCGACACCGCCGCGTTCGTCACGTACGAGATGATCCGGCCCGACTCGCTCTTCGGCGCGAAGATGGTCGAAAACCTGCGCACCCGGCGCTGCCCGCTGCTGTCCATCCACGCTTACCCGACCCTCGCTTCGCAGGAGCTCCGTTACAAGTCGGCCGGCTTCCCGGCGGCGACGGCCCGCGACATGAACGCTGTGTGGGCCGCCATCCCGGCGTCGGAAAAGGCGCGCGTCAACCGCATCGAAATGATGGACGAACTGGAGGAATGGTGTGCACCAGTACCAACAAATCTTGGGGGGTTGCCCTTGGTGGGTGGGTACATCGGGGGGGGGGAAGGAGCAGCACCACCAGAACCGAGAAAGAACAAAAAAAGAAGAATACTACGCACCAAACCCACCACCCTCCCCAACCCGGGCTTCCTTTTTACCCCTGCAAACCCGTGAATAGGTGCTACGGGAGTATCTGGCAACCGCTGCTTAACAGTGCTCACGTGGGCGGTGTCTTCGGACAGCACCTCGTGATGTTCGCATCACAAAACAAAGAAGACAGTGAAATGGTCGTTACCTGGTCGGGTTTCGCTCGCGACCGTTTCCTGAACAATCCTTCACTAAATCCGCGGTTAAATAACCTGGCCTCAGTGGTGCAAGCACCACGCGCTCTTCAAACCCAAGAAACATTTTCCCCCCGTTGAGACCTGCCGGCCCTAAAACGGCACAGGACTGGTTCTCCATTGACAAACGCCTTGCTTAAGCTCGGCACCCGGTTGCTTTGGCAACCTGTCACTTTTGTGACGCCACAAACTTCGTTTCCCGAGACGTTACCATACGGCCCAACCCCCGAACACCAAGAGAGGTACAGTTTGGAAGGGACTGCATGTCAAAGCAGGAAAAGGCATATGGAAACGCTCAGAACCGATAAAGAACAAAAAAAGTCGTAACCCAACACAGGACGAGAAGGAAGGAGCAGCACCACCAGAACCGAGAAAGAACAAAAAAAGAAGAATACTACGCACCAAACCCACCACCCTCCCCAACCCGGGCTTCCTTTTTACCCGTGAATAGGTGCTACGGGAGTATCTGGCAACCGCTGCTTAACAACAACACCCAGACCCCGTGCATATGCCGGGTGTCGGAATAGAGAAGGCACTCGTCACGTGCGCGACCCATCACAAAGGGAAGTGTGAGGCGTGCAGAGCACTCGTCCGAAGGGACGTTCCCACGGTAGAGATGTGCTGCCGGCACCATCACCACGCGAACGATGGGCAGCCGATCGCGGTGTGCACAGAGCACAGCACGACGAAGTGCGGCGAGTGCAAGACGGCGGCGGCGTGTTGCCGCAGCGGGCATCATGCCTGCCGCACGCATGGCAGAGGGACCTGCCAAGAGTGCAAAAGGCTCCCTACGCTGACGCAGAGGCGACCGGCGGCATGTTGCAGCCGCGGCCACCACCAGTCCAACAAGCCGAACGTCGAGTCAACCCCCGGACGCAACAAGAAGAAGAGGCCCTCCTCACCCACCCAGGTGGGTGTACAGCGGGAAACGCCAGTAGGAAAGCGAGCGGCGCGAGCGGCGCGAGCGCCGCTCGCGGCAACTAAAAAGGAGACGGCGACGACCGCACGGGCGACCAAGAGGCCGCCACCAACACCAGGAACCAGCGAACGACCAGCGCTGAAGAAGAGGGTGCTCGGCACCCCGAAGGAAGGCCTGATCGCCGGCCGCAAGCGGAAGAAGACGAAGGCGACCACCCCCGACTCAGGGGTGCACGAAGGAAGAAGAAGGTACCGAGGGCAAGCAGCTCTCAGAAACGACCGGGGACCACGGGCACACCAATGCCCTCGAAAGTGAAAAACGGACACACGTGCCCGCCCTCGTACTCGCCGACTCAGTCTCTGGAATCGCAAGAAAGCCAAACCCCGCTAGCTCCACAAATGCTCGACCTTGACGACGCAATGGCAGGTGACGACGTCATCCGATAACCTGACTTTCAAGGCAGTGCATGCTAATCCATGTGGTTCATGTACTTAAAAGAACTCAATGCTTAACAGTGCTCACGTGGGCGGTGTCTTCGGACAGCACCTCGTGATGTTCGCATCACAAAACAAAGAAGACAGTGAAATGGTCGTTACCTGGTCGGGTTTCGCTCGCGACCGTTTCCTGAACAATCCTTCACTAAATCCGCGGTTAAATAACCTGGCCTCAGTGGTGCAAGCACCACGCGCTCTTCAAACCCAAGAAACATTTTCCCCCCCTTTATGTGTTGTGCAGGCTGAAAGAAATGCAGGGCAGCGTGTTTCCGCGGTTGATCAGCAATTCCTGCCTGAAAAAATGACACGGGGCAAATCCAAGTGGGAAAACGATCAACCGGCACGTTCAAACAAAACGAAGCGCCTGTTTCCTGTCTTTTTTCTCCTTCATTTGAATGGCACCTCAACATATTCAGTGATAATTGACTGTTCAGTAGCACTTCCGCGCAGGAAACACCCCCCTTCGAGAGTTTTACACCCTGCGAAGAACAAAACAAAGCTACGCATTTCTTGAGAAGAGTACGAGTAAAAGAGCGGTGACAGCGCAAACGACGGAGACAGTGGCTTATAAATAGGTCTGGTGCTCGGACCAAGTCCGAGCAAGGGGGGAAAAGGTTCAACCCGATGAGGGGCCAGTAGTAGTACTACATTACTACAGTGTACCACACGAGCAGTACTGTAGTACTGCAGTACCGGTTACACAAAGACAGTTGATTCGCATCAAATTTGCCACAGCCTCGGTCGACTACAAAGCGGCTATGGCAATTCTTGCAGTGTGGCGCTACCACGAGCAAAACCCGCCTGCACGTGCCGCAACTGGGATTTTTAGTAACTCCGAGCACCTTAGGGACAGTTACTTGGGAGGACGTTTTGTATATAAGGCCCTGGACGGAGACCGCCGCCAAAAAGAATTTTAAATTGCTAGCCTTTCCCGATTCCCTCAAAACCAGCACCATCAACAACGACCCCACCTGTTAATTCCGGCTTGTCAGGAGCATGCTTTCGATCGCATGTTCATCTTCAATTCGAGGCAGTCCGGTAGCTATCCGGCTGCCTTTGTCGTACGAACAATCTTGCGGGTTGCTCAATGTATTGTGCAAGCTAAAAAGACGTAGGCAGCGTGTTTTGGTGGTCGATCAGAATTCCTCACCTGAAAATGACACAGGGTAAATACAAGTGGGAAAAACGATTCACCGGCACGCACAAACAAAACGAAGCGCCTGTCTTTTTCATAACGTCCTCCCCCTGCTGGACTACCACCGTGGTCCTGGTGCATCAGATTTGAAAAATGGAAAGAAATTGAGGCACGTTTCCAAGTATTCACCACCGAACAGGAACCTCATACACTCGCACTATTGTTTCGTGTGCTCTGCCAAGGGCATGCCGGACGGGTGGACGGAGTCCTTGTTCGCCTAGCCCGCTACCGGCAGACCCTGGGTCTCGTTGGCAGCCGCACCTCTTGTGACGTCTGAAGGAGGGGACCTGACCCAGAGATCTTTTGCTGCCGACGTCTTGCCGGTATTCGTGGCTGCGACTGGCTGCGTCGTTCTGCAAGGCAGGCGCACCCACCTCGCTGCTGCTGGGCCGACAGTACCCGCCGATATAGGACAGCTGCGTGAGTCGACGATCTCGGACCGTTCTTCCGGCTCCGTCGAGGCGTGGTTCATCATCTTCCGGGTCGGCATCAAACGTTAATTCGTTTCCACGATGGGCTGTGCTGCGTCTTTAAGGATCGGCACCTCCCCAGTGTCCATGGGATGACACTTCAGGTAGATGGACGGTTGCGCTGAGCCGCGGTGCCAAAGACGGTTTCGGTGCCGTTACACAGTCCAAGGACGCGTTCAGTCTAGCCTACGCTGCATACTTCTGCCCCGGCAGAAGTGATGTGGCCGAAAACGTAACCCTGGCTCGGCTTGCGAGTCGCTGGAACACGTACAGAAACACATGAACCGGCAAAAGGGTCAGGAAGGTCCGTTTTCTTCTCGTCTTACGTGCTATCGCAATCCGCGCGCACCGGCCAACAATGAGAGCTCGTGCACCCATGACCAGACAGCGCTAGGCGTGGTCAGAGCATTTTGGTCGTATAACTAACTAGTCAAATACTTAACTGAGCAGCGCGCCGAAGCAAGCGAGGGTTCCATGGGCTTCGTGGTTTGTCGCATGCGACTCTCTCCCCCCCCTGCATCCTCTCTATCCGCTTGCTCGAACTTTACCTGGCTTCTTGAGCTCCTTCTGAGCTCCTTAGCGGCTGCAAGCCTACGTTTCTTCGTTTCATGGCACAGTGTGGAGGTTGGCAAATTGATGAGCAGGCGGGCAGTCTGAGATGGACTCAAAGTCAGACGAAGTCAGACACGGTCAGAATAGGTGCTTCGTTTCATGGCGCAGCGTGGAGGTTGCCAAAGTGATGCAAGCAGGCAGTCTGAGATGGACTCAAAGTCAGACGAAGTCAGACACGGTCAGAATAGGTGCTTCGTTTCATGGCGCAGCGTGGAGGTTGCCGAAGTGATGCAAGCAGGCAGTCTGAGATGGACTCGGAGTCAGACTGGTCAGACGCGGTCAGACGCGGTCAGACTGGCTCGGTAGGTACACGGTGGGGACCGGGGTTTATTACGCGGACAGCCGGCACAGTCCAAGGTCTGCTAGCTCGACTGGTTGCGGGATCCCGCCTCACCTCAGATTTTAGAACTAACAATCTTGTGGGTTGCCCTTCAATGTATTGTGCAGGCTAAAAAGACGTAGGCAGCTGTTTTGGTGGTTGATCAGAATTCCTTACCTGAATACACACAGGGTAAATGCTAGTGGGGAACCGATCAACCGGCACGCACAAACAAAACGAAGCGCCTGTTTTTTTTTGTCATCGGCGCAGGAACCAGAAGCAATGAACAACCGAGCAGGCACTCCCCGGCACCTGGCGGTGGAGGCCCGCACCCTTTGACCTGTTCGGATAGGTTCTCTCTCTCGGAACAGGAAAACGAAAGCGAGATTTAGGTCTGAGCCCCGATCATTAATTTCACCGTAAAACGAAAAGCCAGCGCCCAAGGTTTTGCCTGTGTGATCCCGCACGCACTTCCCGATACCAAGTAGATGCTGCTATTCTATTCTCGTTCTCTCACTTTTGGGAGGATGCACAAGGAAACCCGAAGGCAAAAACCCCCCTCTCCTCCCCCCCCCGAGCCTGACAGAAAAGCTAGGAAATGGCGGCTCCGGCGATTAACGGGACACGGTACGCGGACAGCAAGCTATGGCCGATCCCGGCTCGGGTGAACGAAGACGAGAAGCAGGTGAAGAGCGGGCCTCACACGCTGAGTCCGCCGCAAATCGAGCTATTCGAAAAGTGCAAGGCGCTGCTGAAGGAGAAGCGCAAGGAGCAAGGGTGGGCAGAGGGGCAGCCTCTGCTGGAAGACAACATGAAGCTGACGGACGAAGACCTCGCACTTCGGTTCTTCGTCGCGCGCGACGGCAAGGTCGAAGACGCCGTGCGGGACGCGCTGAACTCGATCGAGTGGCGGAAAAAGGAAAACATCGAGAACATCTTCGAGTGGTGCCACGAAACCTTCCCGGCCGACATCACCTACAAGTCGCAGACCAACGGGCTCTGCGGGTTCCACGGACTCGACGCGGAGGGATTCCCGGTGTGGTGGGACCGTCCGAACCACAAAGGGATCTTGGAGTTGGTCGACAAGTACGGCATGGACAGCGTCATGCGCTGGCACTTCGCCAGCGTCGAGAGGGGCCGCGAAGTGGCCCGTTGGCTGAATGTGGACCGGATCACCATCGTGCTGGACTTGCAGGACGTGTCCGCGACGAACGTTCTGTTCGGCAAGTCAGGGGCACTCCTTCGTGCGCAGTCGAAGGCGGACCAAGTCGTGTATCCCGAACTCATGAGGAAGCTGTTCATCATCAACGCTCCGTGGGGGTTCGCCAGCGCGTGGAGCGGGATGAAGCTCATGTTCGACAAGCGCATGCAAGACAAAATCACGATCCTCGGCAAGCGCAGCAGCAGCAACGGCGACGCGTTCTCGGCGCACATCGCGCCCGACCAAACCCCCGCCGAGTTCGGCGGAACCGCGAAGGTGGACTGGGACCTGTGCCGGATGCGCCCCGACCCTGCCCCCCTCATCTTCAAAGCGCCGATGTACTTGGAAAAAGTGCAGGAGCTCGAGAAGTTGTCCAACATCGTGCAGTCGGCAGAGACCGCCGTGCGAAACGTGGTGGAAGAGGCGGAGCTGGTGGAGCAGGTGGTGCAGAAGCGAATGGAGCAAGTTGACGCCGTCGAAATCGCTGAAGCCGCGGATCGAAAGAAGCTGGAGAGCGAAGAGTCAGTCGAAGAAGCCGAGCAGACCTACAGGCAACACCTTGAGGAGGAGGCTGAAGTCTCGAAGCCGGAAGTCGCGAACTGAGCACCCGCCTTTGACGGAAAAGGGAAGGCAAATCTTGCAAAGTAGCTTGGGCATACCCGCAGGCCCGTTCGCATGTTGCCACAACTGCTTTCTCTATCTCCCTGCACAGGACTCATGGGCACTCGACCGCCAGCCCGTGGCTCTGCGATACTACGAAGCACGAGCTTTGCCCTCCGTGTAGCAGATGTTTCTGGTGCTAACAATCTTGCGGGTTGCCCTTCAATGCATTGTGCATGCACAGGGTAAATACAAGTGGGAAACCGATCAACCGGCACGCACAAAACAAACGAAGCGCCTGTCTTTTTCGTTGCAATCCTCTTGCTCACAACCCGCAAGACATGTCGCCACCACACGCCAGATTATCAGCTGCTCGAAAAGAAGCCCAAAACGGGCGAAGTCGAAAGACAGCAGCCCAAGTCCGTCAGCCCCAGTCGATCATCCGCAACACGAGCGTCCTGAAAAGAAAACATGCATCGGGGAGTAGGAGCAAAATGGACGGAAAACTGCCCTCCACGGGCGGTTCAGTTTCCTCGCACATTACACAAAAAGCTGTACGCGCCCCACACTTTCTGAGTGCCCACGACAAAGGGATCTCCAGTATCAGAGACTGACCGTCACCTGCGTCTCTACACTGAAGAAGGTCAATCGCATGTGTGGCCCACAACCCGGAGCTTCAAGCTAACCTTCACTTCAAAGCAAGGCGCTGTGGCAAACCTGCGCACGCCGTGCCGTGGCTACACGCGTGTACTCCAGAACTGGAGCGCTCTTCGGTTGGTGCACGCAGATCCTTTTTACACCACAAGGTTGTCCAA
Source organism: Diplonema papillatum (assembly GCA_030068145.1). Classification (NCBI taxonomy): domain Eukaryota; phylum Euglenozoa; class Diplonemea; order Diplonemida; family Diplonemidae; genus Diplonema; species Diplonema papillatum. Next base: position 22,454 of record JAPJBO010000370.1, on the reverse strand, counting down.
GAAGCCTGCCCTGTGCCACTGCGGCCGCCCTTGACCTTCATTTCGCTCTCTTCTTCTCCCCCTCGCGACGCCCTAGCCTATGGAACAAGACGAGTTGGCACCGATACCTGCGCCATCTTCTTGTAATCCCCCCCCCACGCGCCCTACGCACCACCCGTGACGGATTCGCCTGTGCTCTAGTAGCACGGGTGGTCCTGGCTGTGACGAGCTACGAACAGCCGCCTGACAAACCAGACTCACACCGCAGTCCTGTCTGCAGACACTTCAGGTTCCACGCTGATGATGGTCCGCCTTATGTGTCCGTGGCTTAAAGGGAAACACGGCGCAGACGGGACCAGTGCGGTGTTGAGCACATACCCATTCCAAGCACGTTCTTGCAATCCCCCCCCCCCCCCCCACGCACCCTACGCACCAACCCACCACCCTCCCCAACCCGGGCTTCCTTTTCACCCCTGCAAACCCGTGAATAGGTGCTACGGGAGTATCTGGCAACCGCCGCTTAACAGTGCTCACGTGGGCGGTGTCTTCGCACAGCACCTCGTGATGTTCGCATCACAAAACAAAGAAGACAGTGAAATGGTCGTTACCTGGTCGGGTTTCGCTCACGACCGTTTCCTGAAGAATCCTTCACTAAATCCGCGGTTAAATAACCTGGCCTCAGTGGTGCAAGCACCACGCGCTCTTCAAACCCAAGAAACATTTCCCCCCCGCGGCCGCTTCCCCTGCCCAGGCGGTCGTTTTGTGCTCGGATGGCCGGTACAACAAACGGTCGTGGAACGATTCCGTTGTAGAATGTGAATCATTGTACATGCCCTGCTGATGCCGGGTGCAGCGCGCTACTCATCGGCCCAGTATGCAACCCCCGGGAAAATTGTCGTTCCGGAGGTCGTTCAGAAATTGCGGTTAAGGTAGCAATCCCTGTACATCCTGTTGTTAAGCTGCAATGTTTTGTGCATTCTTGGCTCGCTCGCCATGATGACTCAGCAAGCCGCTCGGAAGTATTGCACTACTATCCATGCGAAATGTCTTTCACAAGTTGTCGACAGCTAACAGTAAAATAATAAAACAACTGCGCATTCTTCCATAATGAGCCGATTAGGCTGCACCTTGACGACGAGTCCGCTTCCACATAGACGGAACCAGCATGTCATCGTTCTCAAAGCGTGCAGTTTTACTAAAACGAACATTTCCGGAACATGTTCCACGAAAACCTTTTCGACAATGGTCACCTGGAGACGATACAACCCCCGGATCTCTAAGTTGCAATCTGAATAATTAGACGAAGCCAGCTGATCGGAACCCCCGTCCGTTTATCAGTGCGAGCCCTGGCTCCGGAAATGTTCCCTTTCCAAGCCGGTCCGCAAGCTACACACAATATTATGGCGCCGTGGAAGGGGTCACAGATGGGCAGGGCCATCGAGTGACTGCACTGACTGAACTGTGTCAGGTATCCGACGATTCTTCTGTCCGCCTTTCTTTCCTTCTATGTATGACCACGGCCTGTTCACTTTCTGTCTCCCCGATCTATGACCGGAAAATGGCAGATGCGCGATCGCAGGGCTAGTCGCTCCGTTGAACGGGGGTGGATCGGCGAAACAAGACAGAATGCACCGTATGTCAAACCATTGCTTTTCGGCGCTTACGTACAGGCGCTGGGGCACATGAAGACGTGAATGTCTTTCCTCGATTGACACCAAAACCCTCGCACAAACAAGCAACGTTCAAGTTGGTCTCGGCCCGCACGGGCAAACGCCGCAGCGGAATCCGCATTTCATTTTTCCCCCCATCCGCATTTCCGTTTACCCAAACATGCGAAGAACTCAAGGAATTCGAAGCAGGGTGTGTGTGTGTGTGTCTGTGTTAGATCTCAGTTGTGGGTATCCTTGCGCGGAATATAGCCCATTTGTATGTGTCTGTGTGTGTGAGAGAGAGTGTGTGCGTGTGTTACGGACCTGTTTTAACGTGGTGTCTCCTTCACGAAAGTACGACCACGCTGTGTGTACGTGTGTTAATGCTCAGTTGTGGGTAATCCCCGCGCGGAATATAACCCGTTGCGTGCGTGTACTGCTGAGCGGTATGGCGAAAGCGAGTTTGGCAGGGATTCACCACATTGATGACTTTCTTGCGGTCCGATAGACTGTTTGCCCCCTTTTCCTCATGTCGCGCTTCGCATGTTTGGGTGCTGGGCATCGCGCGCGTTGTAATTGAGGCGATCACTGGCGGTGGGCGCGACATCGCCCTCGCACGTTCGGTGTCATCGCCTCTGTCCACGGACCGACGCGCGCGCTCGCGAAATGCACCACTCCCTCACATTCCATCTATAATCACAAAAAGCAGCACCACAAATACACGAAAAGAGACGGTCAGGCGGTACCAAGAAGACAGACCGTCACCTACTGCGGCACCATACTGAGGAGGGCCTACCGTAAGTACAATGGCCGAAACCACCAATGACCAACAGCCAAGGTACCCACCGATCCTCTTACCTCGTGTATCCACCACTCTTACGACACGCAGAGCACTAAGGATATCTTCCCATAACGACGAAGGCCACCCGGAGACTTTACAACTCCGGAGTTTCAAGAGAACTTTCACTCTAAAAAAGAAAACAAGGGCTGTTTCCCCTCGCTTGAAGCGTTTCGAAGCCTCGCGACCCGTCGCTTTCCTTGTTTAGAACTAACAACTTCACGGGTTGAGTTCTCCACAGTACGAAGTGGCTGAGCCTTGCAATGCATCGTGCCGCTGGCGACAGGAACGAATCATCCACAGGCGTTGGTCCGACCCTCCTGCGTTCGTGAGCCAAGGCGTTCACCTTATACGGTCCGATCTGCACGTGCTCTCGTTGGCATGAAAAGTGTCAGTATACCGGAAACAATTAGTGGGTTGAACGCAACGTTTTTGTGTGCCCGCATCGGGAAGATCTTCTGACGCATCGGCACACACAGCAAGCATGGATCCTGCTTTTGACATGTCTTCACCCTGCAGGTAAGTACGAACCCTTAGATCGTGGTAGGCCCTTTCGACATGCCCCTTGTTCGTAGAGGGCTATTCCATGTGACATGAATGCTATGCCCCTCGTTTGTATAGAGTTGTTCCAAGTGACTTCTTGAGGGCGGGAAGGAATCATGCCGCAAACCGAGGACTTGCATCCAATCAATCCCCCGACTCATGACTAGTCATCCTCGGCGTGCGCAAGTTCATACTGTCTCATGCTTTCCACAGGGAGTAGTCGAAATAATTGAAACTCGTTTGAAACGCGCGCGTTGAGAACCTTGCTCTCGCGCATGGCTACTACTTAAGTCATTTCGTCATTGACGATCTGAGGCGCAGCTTGTAAACAGCCAACAAGGGCAGGTGCGTCGACGGCGTTGTCGTCTTGTCCTCTGGACCTGGGTCTTGTGGAGGGGTGGAACACCAGTCACCGCACAGTTTGTTGTTCAGCAAAGTGCAACGTTGACTGCTGCTCCTTTTCTCGCGGATAGCTATCCCACAATAAACGAGTTTGCAAACCTACTGTCCGCCTCATTGAGGAAAGATCTTAAGGAGCTAACAGTCTTGCCCGTTCGGCTCGTCTTCCCTTCCTCGCAAAAGAAAAACGATGCAAAGAATCCTCCTTTGACACCTTTCTTTTCTATTCCCTCCTCCCTCCCGTCGTGTTCTCAATGTTGTCTGGTTGGGGGCAGCCGGATAGGGCCGCAGAATGAATCTCGGAGCCAAGCTTCATTTGTTCGGCGGTACTGCAGAGCCGCGGGCCTACGGGCCAAGTTGGCTGCCGGCTTCCGAACCAAAGCATCAAGACGTGGCATGTGGCATACCTTGGGCTTGGCGCTCGAACCCACGCGCCTAAGACGGTCAACGAACAGGCAGAGCGGACGGGGTGAACTCCGACTCAGGCTTTGCATGCTGCAGTTGAACGTTACGCTCTTGCCCCGGAGCGAACTTCTTCTTCTTCTCGTCCGGCTGCGTCTTTCTGTTTTCTCTCTCCGTTTCCGTCGACGTCTTTGGCTGAGATACGTTCCTGCCTAGTCTGTTTCCGTTCACCCGAGTCAAGAAAGCTATGCCGAGCGACTGCTGTTGCAACCGGGTTGCAAATGAAGTCAAACCGCGGGTGCTGGCACCAGACTTGTTCACCAATTGTGCTCAATGACAGGTTTAGATATCATCCATTGCTTCTAACGTACTGACTCAAGGCTATTTCTCTTCGCTGCCTCAGCAGTGTTGCTATTGGGCATTTTGCGTACCTGCTGCCATCCTTAGATGTGGTAGCCGTTTCTGAGGCTCCCTCTCCGGAAACGAACCCTAATTCCCCGTTACAGCCACGGTAGTCCACTACACTACCGTCAAAAGCTGATAGGGCAGAAGCTCTTGCGCGCTTGCACCGACTTGAAGTCGTGTGCTATCACTCGATTGACCTGTTTCATCCACACACCGCTGCTATTGCTAGCGTTGGTTCTTGATCTCGGTAAAGGTTGCACATTCCATGCTGAAGTGGGAAAGTATCAACCGGCTCGCAATTTTTTTCTTTTTGCTCTCACTCTAAAAATAAGTCGAATAGTCGGCAATAGGCAACAAAGATACACGCACAAAGTACATGTACTGCCACGACAGCAGATACGATACGCACACGATCATACTATACCTTAAAGGAACCTGTACGACAATGGTCACCCGGAGACTTTAAGCCCCCGGATGCCTAGCGAACTTAAGGGTTCGCATTGAGGCAGCCTATCGAGCGAGATCCTCTTCGCAGGTTCGAGGAGAGCGCTCAAAGACGCCGGCACTCGACCAATTTCAGATGCGCAGGAAACGCAGGAGGCAGTACTGCCTAAGCATCACCAAGGTGTCCCCTCCCGGACTAACCGCTGTCCAGACAATTAGGTTCCGCGCTGATGCCGTGGCTAACATGATCGAAACATGGCGCAGATAAGACCCAGTGCCGTGTAAAACACATTAGCCATTCCAAACACGTGTGCGCACCCCCTTCTCCTTTCGGAACGGGAATAAAAAAAGGGGGGGCCACCGTCTTGCTCTTTTTAGTACTAAGTCACTAACAATCTTGCGGGTTGCCCTTAAATGTATCGTGCAGACTAAAAAGACGTAGGCAGCGTGTTCTGGTGCTTGATCAGAATTCCTTACCTGAATATGGCGCGCACAAACCAAACGAAGCCCCTGTCTTTTCTCCCAGAATACGCAAAAAAAAAAAAAAGACGTTAACCCAAACAACTTCCGCCGGTAGAGAAATCTTGCCTAAAGGAATCAACTGCCTTCGGGTAGGCTAGTCTGACACTAGTTGTCGTCGGGAAAAAAAAAAAAAAAAAAACGGATCCGCTACCAAGAGCCCAGCGGAAAGGCTGCGGAGTGGGCATCCTGGCTCAAGCATGAATTAAAGTCTAGCCCGATACAGTAGAGCTTCCTAACCAACCCCCCCGCCCACCGACCACACGCACCAAGCTGAACCTCACAAACAAACAAAGGTCGAAAGACACCAATCTGTACGTCCCACGGGATCGTCGGAAACACAAAAAGCAGGTAAACCTCGCGAACGCACCCTTTCTCCATCCCATGTTATTAGCCGACAATGAAAACGACGAAAACGACGACTTCGAGACTGTTGTGAAGCCGGTGAACAAGTTCAAGGACTGCGCCGGGTGGCCGATCCGGGCACGCCGGGCCGCCAACGGCAAGCAAATAGGCAGCGGGCCCAACGTGTTGAGTACCGAGGAGGTTGAACGCTTCGAGCAGTGCAGGAAGCTGTTGCGGGAGCGGCGAGCGCTGGAGGGATGGAAGGAGACCGAGCCGCTGCTGGAGGACAACAACAAAATGTCCGACGACGACCTGCTGCTCCGGTTCTTCTTCGCGCGGGACGGCAAGGTCGAGGAGTGCGTCAAGGACACGCTGAATTCGATCAAGTGGCGGAAGGAGAAGGACATCGAGCACATCCACCACTGGTGCGCCAAGAACTTCCCGGTCAACATCGTGCAGACGACGCACACCAAAGGGCTGTGCGGCTTCCACGGGTTCGACAGCGAAGGGTACCCAATCTGGTGGGATAGGCCGAATCAGAAAGGCGTGGTGGAAGCGGTGGAAACGTATGGCATGGACGCCGTGATGAACTGGCACTTTGCAACGGTGGAGAGGGGGCGGGAGATGGCGAAGAGCATGATGGTCGACAGGATCACGATCGTCTTGGACTTGCAGGACGTTTCGGGGACCGGCGTCGTGTTCGGGAAGCCGGGAGCGATGCTGAAGGCGCAGACGGGGATCGACCAGCAAGTCTACCCGGAGTGCATGCGGAAGCTCTTCATGATTAACGCCCCGTGGGGCTTCGCCAGCGCGTGGAGCGGGATCCGGCTCCTGCTCGACAAGCGCGTGCAAGAAAAAATCACCATCCTCGGGAAGCGCTCACCGAACGACGCGTTCGCGAAGTACATCCCGGACGACAGCATTCCGGTGGAATTCGGGGGGACTGTCCAAGTTGACTGGTCGGTGTGCCGCATGCGGGCGGTTGCCGACAGCGGGATATTCAAAGCGCCCATGTACCTCGAGCGGCTTAGAACCCTGGCGGAGGAGCAGGAAAAAGCGACGCGCCGGCTCTCCAAAAACAGCGGGCACCACGGCCACAAGCACCACCACCACGGCCACGGCCACCACCACCACCACGGCCACCACAAGCGGAACTCGATGGGGCCGGACGCCGGGAGTTTCTCGCACGGCGGGCACCCGGGGTTGAATGGGTCTCCGGCGGCCGAGAACGAGGATCACGCCGCGCCGGCGGATGTGTTCCTCACCTGCGTGTCGTGCGCTTCAAGCAACGCCTCCGACTCCGAGTCGTGGGACTCTGAGACTAACTCCGAAATATCGGTCACAGTCCCGTGCTCCGGGTCCCCTTCGTCGCCCGCGTCTCCGTACGTTGGTGCTCTGAAGCCGGTGTGCCCCGAGCCCGAGCAGGCTCGTTGCTGCTGCGTTGTCATGTGAGCCTTCTCGAGACGTCTCAGACCCGTCTGTCCGACTCTCCAACCTTGCCGCCATTCCGTGCACCGGCTCTCCAAAGGCAGCGACCACCACGGCCACAAGCACCACCACCACGGCCACAAGCACCACCACCACGGCCACAAGCACCACCACCACGGCCACAAGCACCACCACCACGGCCACCGCCACCACAAGCACCACCACATCCACCACCAGTGGAACTCAATGGGGCCAGACGCCGGGAGCTTCTCGCACGGCGGGCACCCAGGGCTGAACGGATCTCCAGCGAAGAGCACGCCGCGCCGGCGGATGTGTTCTTCACCCGCGTGTCGTGCGCTTCGAGCAACGCCTCCGACTCGAGTCGTGGGACTCTGACACCAATTCCGATCGGTCACAGTCGTGTGCTCCGGGTTCCCTCTGTCGTCCGCGTCTCCGTACGTTGGTGCTTTGAAGCCGGTGCGCCCCGAGCCCGAGCAGGCTCGTTGCTGCTGCGTTGTCATGTGAGCCTTCCCGAGACGTCTCAGACCCGTCTGTCTGACTCTCCAACCTTGCCGCCATTCCGTGCACCGGCTCTCCAAAAGCAGCGGCAACCACGGCCACCGCCACCAAAAGCACCACCGCAGCCACCACCAGCGGGAACTCAATGGGGCCGGACGCCGGGAGCTTCTCGCACGGCGGGCACCCGGGGTTGAACGGATCTCCAGCGGCCGAGAACAACGAACGCCGCGCGTGTGTTCCTCACCTGCGTGTCGTGCGCCTCGAGCAACGCCTCCGACTCCGAGTCGTGGGATTCTGAGACTAACTCCTAAATATCGGTCACAGTCCCCTGCTCCGGGTTCCCCTCGTCGCCCGCGTCTCCGTACACTGGTGCTTTGAAGCCGGTGTGCCCCGAGCCCGAGCAGGCTCGTTGTTGCTCGTTGTCATGTGAACCTCCCCGAGACGTCTCAGACCCGTCTGTCTGACTCTCCACCATTCCGTGCACCGGCTCTCCTTCGCCGCGTGCATCTCGATACGCGAGCACTTTGAAACCAGCAGTCCCTGAGCCCGAACACTGTGTTATCTCATGTGCTCTCCGCGGACCACAAACAGTGGTATCCTGTTCACGACTCTCAAGCCTTGTCGCCACCATCCTGAGAGACTCTCTCTCGTTGCGTGCATCTCGATACGCTATGGAGCAAGCAGCCTCTGAGCCCGGCAGGTCTCGCTGCTGCCCGGAGATGTCTTCGGCCACGAATCGCGGATTCTGTTCTGACCCTCAAGCAAAGGATCAACGTCCCGTGCTCCGACTCCCGCTCCCTGAAGAAAACCTTGTTGCTTGCTGCGTTGTGAAGTCGTTTCCGACTTCGAATCGAGAGCTTCTTTGAATCCAGCTTCCTCTGCCGACTATCCCACTTCTGATGCCCCTGCACGGGAAAATGACGTGATCCACCGCAGCCACCGTGGCTCGCCTGTGATAGACCCAAGTGTTCCCTTGTTGTCGGAACTCTTAAGCCAGCACGCGCTGCGCCTCAACAACGCAGTATCTCGCGAAGATCTCGAGTGCCAGTGCGTTGCCGGGGGACATGCACCACACGACCCGCCTCACACGCTTTTGCGTTTGGGCTCTTTTTACCAAACATGAAATGTTGGAGGAAATGAGAAGCTCGTCGCCGCAAACCGTGGCGTTTTCACTTGCGTCCTGAATCCAGCGTTACGCAAAAAATCGTTCAACGAAAACAACTTTCTCTTCCCGTCATCATCATTAGTTTTGTATCAGCCGCGGTTGTGCGAGTGACGAGCTCTTATTTTGCACATCCGCAGCGATACTCGCAACCGGGAACAGAGCGCACCGTGCAGTAGCCGCACGAACCCATTTTGTCGACGACACAACAAACAGCGCGATTATCACCGGAAAACACAAAACAAGAGCACACGGAGACACACCAACATTTCCGGGCTCTAGGGCGGATTGCCGGACGCTCCCCTCCCAGGGCTAGGCGACCCTCAGGTATTGAGTAAGTAAGGGAGAAGGGAAGCGATATCCTGCGTATCCAGCAGAAGCAACGCATCCGACTCCGAATAGGACTAATCCGACTCAGATCCGGTCATCATCCCCGTCCCTTTCTAGCGAGTTGCAGTCACAAGTAGGGCGGGCACCCTGAGGTTTATGACTGATTGCTCAGACGTGGTTGCAGGGACCTTCTCTCCCGAGACGGATTTGCTTGTGCTCTGGTAGCGGCGGTCCTGGCTGTACGAACTACAGACAGTCGGCTGGCAAACAAGACTCGCACCGCTGTCCGTCTGGGTTCGCGCTGATGATGGTCCGCCTTACGTCTCCGTGGTGCAAGTTGAACCGGTGCGGTGTTGAGTAACCATTCCGAGCACATCCTTGCATGCCCCCATCTATACAACTTCTTCTTCGAAGCATGATGGATGCTAGCATCAATCATGCATGAGAGGCAGCATCATGAAGCAAAATAATTCCACCTCCCCCCTCATCGCTCTCACCTCCTTGCGCTGGCGATCCCGCCCGAAGGTTCTCGCCGCCGAGGGGACGAGAACCGATTTCGAGCCTTCCCCAAACCCCAGCATTCCTAGGAGCCGCACCGAGGCCCCCGAGACGTGGATGAACACGAAACGATCCCTTTGTGCGTGCGACGCCCCCGCATCGAAGTGTCCGCATTTTGTCGCTTTTTGTTGAACGCTTACGCCCGCCACTGAACCCAAATTTACCTGTGTTTCGTGTAGGCTACAGCACATTTACCTCCTTTGATCTATCGCAACTGGCAGTCTCCTCAAGCATTTCCTACAAAGCAGGTGCTTATGCATGTTCGGAGTTGAAGTTTGCACACTGACATTGCACCGAACGGTCAGCATCAACTGGAGATGATAGATGCAACTGTGCTATTCAGCTATTGAAGAAAGAAAGTCAACTGCAGCATTCAAAGCTTCAACTCCGCCCAGTCTGAACGTCTACGGGCTGTATTCAGCTCAAGCGCCGAGCCCCTACCCCTTGATGCATGAAGCCAGTGCCGTGCTGATACACGGCGTGATGTAAAAAAAAAGAGTTGTCGGTAACACGAGTAAAAAGGACATTTCCATACCCACCCAGTTCTTTTTCGTGTTTCGTTGGAGATTACCACTTTCGAACCTGTACAGAAGCATGTCTGAAAAATATGACGGCACCCGTTCTGCCGTGTCATCAACCACTGATCAGTACACACGGGAAGGGCCAGGTGATGAACTGAAGTGCCGGCCCCGAGACTAACGCCTGAGAAACTCGAACTACGTGCAATTCAACAGGAATTATCCGATACTCGCTGCCGTCGCGCTACAACACGACGCGTTGGGGACGTACCCAAAACCCCGGAGATTCACGAGCTTTTTGCTGACAACTCGCCCCCCCGTCCTCTTCGAAACAAAACTACGCACGCTCCTTCCCCCCCCGATCTTCATCCAAGTCTCGAATGGCGTAAGCCTCAGAAACGCTTGAAACTGGTACGGGGGGGGTCCATTCCCGGGCCCCTCAAGTTCGAATATGAGGGTGTGCTGCGGGGTCTAAGGGGACCGGCGACAAAACGTGGTTTCCAATTCGGCCCGACTGTGGGACGCGATGCATCAACAACGAGAGCAAAAAATGATCTCATCTATTATTAGTGCGCACTAGCGGGTACGAGACGATAGTCAGCGTCATCTTATGGGGGGCCTGTATCTTCCGCAGACATTTTGCGGGGGAAAAAAAACTGTAAGGAACGTCTCAGACCTCGCACGGGACGCAATACGCACCCTCAAGTAGGCCCAGTAACCCAGTCCTAGTAGTACCCAGATCTCTCGTGAATCGGGCCGCAAGCAAAAGAGGTAGGACCAACAGGTAGGGCCTTTCTTCTCGAGAAGAATGAGGAGAGGAAGTTTGCTGCGTGAGGATGGGAGCGTCGACCACAGCATCTCCTATCGGAGTTATCACAGAGCCACGAACGTACATGTACGTTCTGCCCTGGGGCCCACAACCTCTCGCAACGCCAAACCCCAAGGAAACTACCTTTGTCCGGGAAACCGGCAACCAACCATTTATCAAACCTCCGGCATGCCAACAGAATGAAGAAATGAAACAGATCATCCAACTGTTCTGCGAAGGATTCGAAACCCAATGCCGGCAGACTCTACTCGGAAAAGGAGGAGAATAAAGCAACCAACAGGTACCTACCCCCCCCGTGAACATGTCACCCCCCAAAAACCCCTTGAGTATGTCACCCCCCAAGGCCTGAGAGGGGGGTGACATACTCAAGGTTTTGTCGTGTTGTCCCAGTGGGGAGTAGCCCCGCGCAGCGGATTTTTTTTTGAACGGTTTTTTTTTTTGTGAGTTTTCCGCTTTCACCGCCGCCTACCGCACCAGTGAGCATGCACAGCAGCAGACTACAATCGGAGCGGTCATCCTCGCCTCGTTGGTTACTTGCGCGACCGCCAAAGTGACACGTGGCTTGAAGCAGCCAACAACGTTGTAAATGGGAGGTTTCGCGGGATTCAAAACTTGGGCAACAGCTGTTACTTGGGGGCCATCCTAGAGTTCCTTCAATGCACAACATGGTCAACCGCATTGCGTCGGTTGCGAATGACGCTTGCAACGACCTCACGACTTTTCTTGAGCAAGGCGTCGAGACAGGAACACTGTCTCCCGAATCCGCAAGTGTATGCCTGCGAAACTTCAAGGAAACGCCCATCAGGATGCATCGGAACTTCTTGAGAGTGGATTGTTCGGCTTGTTCCCGGTGGCTGCAACTGATGGAACGACCTACTTCGAAACCCATCCAGACCTCGCAATGGTATCATTCTGCCAACACGATTTGCTGAAGTGCACGGACTGTGAACAGGAGAAGGAAGTTTGTAAATTGTTGCAAGTGTCTTGCACTTGTAACCTGGGGGGCGTTCAATGCAGAAGTTTGAGCAAATGCTGAGCCGGAAGCAGCGGCCTAGACACAGCGGCCATTATGTCTGCTGTGCCCGAGAAGGAGAGCAGTGGTTCAATCATCACTCTCTTCACGTTCGTGCCTGGTCTGCTTTGTACGCGTCCGATCGTCAATGTGGCACATTGGTTCGGCTTGCGACGCGTTATGCCCAGTCGTTCGAGCTTGTTGCTGCTTGTTGCGTTGAGGTCCAGCGCGTCGGCAGGGTCTCCCTGCCGGCAGGGGGTCCTGAGGAACTGGGGTTGGAAGTCGGGCGGGTCTTTCAGCATCTGGTACCTTGCCATGGGCCCAGCGTTCTGTCTCTGGTCGGTCGTGTCCTAGAAGGGCTGCTAAGGACGTTTTCCCCCAGCCGAGGCTCAGATGACCTCTGCACCCCTTGAGTATGTCACCCCCCAGCGGATTTTTGCACAAAAGGGGGTGACATGTTCACGGGGGGGGGGTAGGTAAACAGATAAAAAGAGAAGCAGTGCCCTAGCGAGGAGAGATAACATTTACAAGAACGCAGGCAGGAAGACCTTTGCTTTGGGGCAAGCGTGATCCGCGGTATGCAACGCTTGATGTCGGTTGACACCGTCGATGACCAAGACATTTGTGAGCCATCCACATTTCTAAGGAAAGACAGGGTCACCCCACATCATATGGGAGGGTCATCAGCAAATGCATCCTATCAGTGTATCTCTTACGAGTGCGGTGTCCCGCTTCCAGGTCGGCAAAAGAAAGTGCAAGGCCCACAGAAAAAAAGAGGGAGAATCCAGGGACACCCGAGATTCCTGCTCCGGCTGAGGTTGCCTTGCGACACCTGCGTTATCGTGTTACCATTGCGCCCGCGCAGCCAAACTGTCTACGGGGCTCGCGAAGTCCGTTCGTCGCGGGAAACGGATACATCACGGATCCTATTCCCCACGAGGGAGTACCTGCTGTCTTCCCATCATTGAATACGTAAAGCGACACCGAGAGTGGCGAGGAAGTGCAGGTCAGTCCGGAAAGGAAGGCTAGTTACGGCGGCTCCACACAGCATGAGGCTTACCGTATCTTCGTATTACTAACATCTAAGGCCCCCTCAGCATGATGCCTTAGGTTTTAAGGGTGTTAGGGGGGCATACCGTATTTAAGGTATGTAGATAATGGGCACGTCGAGATTGGCCGAAACCACCTTTGAACAACAACTACGGTACTCACGGACATTCACCACCACCACCTTTTGAAACACTGCGTGGAGAGGATGTTCCTGAAAGTCATCCGGAGGTTCTAAAGCTCCATAATTTCAAGCGAACTCACTCTAAAACGACTTCTTTACCCACTGCAATCAAGTTACAAGGCTAGAACCGTGTCCATACTAGTCACGGCCTCCGGGCGGCCAAGAGGCACCAGGAGCCTCCAGGCAAGAAACCAGTCGAAAACACAAGAAATACCGCAAATCAAAGATCGAAAGAACCACAGGACGAAGAAGAAGTTCGACGTCTCGTCACACTTCTCCCATTGTCCTGTGCCGGTGCCTTTGGCTGTCTACGTTGCCTTGCTTTTTTTCCTATCAAGGTCGTCTAGACCCGGCTGCTGCCATGAATGGCCGAGAAGGGCGATGGTGGACTGGACGAGTGCCTCGGGAGAGATCCGCCCGCCACCATGCCCCGTACCATCGCCGTGTGTGAATCAATCAAAATAATCTAGCCTACCGCAGGGCCCAAGACTGAGGATAGCTGTTGGAGAGTTCTTCAGCCGCCGTCTGAAAGTATCACCGGCGCCTGAAGGTGCGCCACCGGTGTTTCCAGACACCTGAGCGTGTTTCCAGGCATCTTAATGTGTCTCCAAGCGGTGTCTACAGGGGATGGTTCCCCGGCGATGATCGCGTGTCGTTGAGGCTGCCAGCCGAAGCTAACGCGCTCCACGCTCCCGACATATACGTGTGCCGTTCCTTGTAGCAAACTTGTGTGAGCACCTTCGGTGCGTTTAGGGGCGAGTGAGGACCTAAAGGGAGACAAGAGGTAATGGGCGACAGGCCCTGAGTGTTTGAAGTCCCACTTGCTTCAGATGCAAGATTGGAAGGAGACGATTCGGAAACTGAAGAAGGATTCGGAATTGGAAAACAGGCAATTCCTCTCTCCTCCTTGTTCCCGACCTCGCATCCCCTCGATCGACTTTGCGTTAATCGCCCTGTCGTACCGAAGAGTAAGGGTCCGAACGACCTCCTCCAGTTTTTGATGTCTCCACGCTGTCACGTGCGGCCAGCACAGTAGCGATGATCACTGACAATACCTGGCTGGGTGGGAAGAGGCCCTGGGACTGCCACGGCGGAAACCCCCTCTGACTTGCTTTGTTGTGCTTTCTGTCTCTCCCCTCTCTCTCCCCCTCCCCCTCTCACTTTTCTGCCGTTGCCCTTCGTCACTCGTTCTTTTTTTTTGGCCGGCACGTACAACCAAACTCCTTTTTCTGTTTCCTCCTTCCGAGCAACATTGTTTAGTAATATCACTTTCCGTCCCGCTGCAGAAACCTATGGCATTGAAAAAGGGTGGCATTTTTCTTGCAGCCCTGCCTACACACACTCGCCCGCCGGTCCTTCGTTAGTACTAACAATCTTACACGCGGCCTTGCAATGTATTCTTGGAGACGTGGACAGCTTGTTTTGGTGCTTGATCCGAATTACGAGCCTGAGATGGTGTGTTCCACAGTAGAAAACTTGACTTCCCATGAACTTACTAAGAGCTTCCCAAGTACTTCCCAAGTACACCTCACGTACAACCCAAAATAGGGTAAAATGGCAATTTCTGGCGATTTTTTGCATTTAGTACTTCCCAGGTACTTCCTAAGGCCACCGGATCACACCATGAGACTGAAAAAAGTACGTGCGCTCGGCTAAGGCCGGCGCGTGGCGAGACTGGAGGCAGCAGTTAAAGTTCGGGGAACAGTAAAGTTCGGGCAAGCTAAGTTCGGGCAATGCTGGTGAAGCTAAGTTCGAGTGATGCTAAGTTCGGGCGTTGCTAAGTTCTGGTGCTAAGCGCTCAGGCTGCGCTGGTACTAAAAAAAAGTTCGGGCACGAAGCGAAGTTCATCCAGGGTGGTAAAGTCCGGGTGAAGCCAAGGTCGGTGATCGTGCCCGGAGGGGGACCCCCCCGGACCCCCCCCGACCCACCGAGTACGGGAAAAGTTTGGCGCTGGTACCCGCCCCCGGACCCCCCTCCGCCGCCCCCCGGCGAAGCAGAGTTCGGGCGCAGCTAAGTTCTGGTGAAGCTCAGTTCGGACGATAATAAGTTCGAGTGATGCTAAGTTCGGGCGGAGCTAAGTTCTGGTGAAGCAAAGTTCGGGCGCAGCTGAGTTCGGGCGAAGCAACGCTCGGGCGAAGCTAAGTTCTGGCGAAGCAAAGTTCGGGCGATGCTAAATTCTGGTACGGGCGCAGCTGAGTTCGGACGAAGCAAAGTTCGCGCGAAGCTGTTCTGGTGAAGCAAAGTTCGGTTCTCGTAGCAGTTTGGCCTGTGATGGCAAGCTCGGCCGCCCGACTCCGTTTCCCGGGGTGACCCAAATACCGCGAGATACTGAGAAACTCCGCCAAAAACGCAAATTTCGGGCACATTTGACCCCGATACGCAACAAACCTCGAAAACAATCTTCGACCGGAAAAATGTCAAGGGCGGGATTCGAACCCGGGCCTACCGGCCTGAAGGCCGACGCCCGCTCACTCTGCCACCCGTTTGCATTTTGGCAGGGGGAAAAAAAGCTAGCGTTGCACATCCCCCAGCTAAAAAAAAACAATACACTTTTGAGTGTAGAGAAAAGTGGGGTTGGCTCGAATAGAGGCTATTCACATTGCATGTTCATAGGACCTCCAGTCTCGAACAAGTTGCACGCACACACTTGTCGTCTCAGTCGTCTTCAGTTTAACCCGGCAGGTGTACCATCGGGTACTCCGACAGTCTTCCGGAGGCCGAATCAGGTCTGAATGGCTAAGTTGGCTCGGACGTGACAAGACTGCTGAAAGGGAGGCGCGCGAATCCGGAATCAGGCTGCAGAGATCCGAAAAGGTGGCATGAATCTGGTCCAGTTGACCACTTCCACGGGCACTGGACAGTGCAGTCGCCACCGCACCGGCTGGCGTCGTTGGTTTTAGTACGAACGTTGCCCCCCCTTTTTTTTGTGTGAGAAACGAACCTGCTTTGGAGGAAATCCTCAAAGAGGGCCGGTTGAATCAAAAGAGCAGGCAGCAGCATGTCGACGGCTCCCTACGAACGAGACAAGAATTCACCCGCCTGCCGTCCGAAATAATGTCGAAACGAAGCGCTCGTGTGGGTGCCAAAGTGGCCCGTACGTGACGTGATCCAGTGAGCGGTCGCTCCCAGACGTCTTGCAACGATAACGCGTCTCCAACGCTTTCTCCCGCTCACAGGTTTCAGAGACTTTTCGCCCTCTTTCAAAGTTCCTGTGGCACGGAACAGTCGGAGATCCTTTCCTCTTTTTGCGCCGGCAGAACGGACATAAGCACACCGGCACTGCTTCGGACTAGCACACCGTGCTTCTTGTTCTGAAAACAGCAGCCTCCTTCAGAGTTGGGACTAGTCTTAGTTTGTTGCCAGAGCCCCCCGCGATCCCCCCTCACGCTACCCTACTCTATAGTATTTTCACTGTAGAGCAGGGCTCACTGATGGAGCAAGATGACCTCTCACCGTCGCCCTCTGAGGCGGTTTCCATGGTGGTGGGGGGTCAGGAGGAAAAGTCATTTCACACCAGCAGGTAGGGGGGCATTCTGGTCAGAAATCAGTCCCAACACATTGAGCCTTCCGAAGGTCAACGATTCAGTACCCTGTCGGCCAATGGCGTCCACAGCTCCAGGAAATAGAGATGGACCTGATGGCCCGGTGTAACCGGTGAAACGTGTCGCATCTTGAAAGTTTGAGGTTAGACCGCAAATGATCTGCGGCAATTGTCTGTACCGCGATTGCGGCAGGCGATGCATTGCAGTCCTGGGGGAAAGGGCAACAAGCGATCGCCGCTGGAGGGCTTCTCGCCCGCGTCATACACCTTTTTTTTCTCTTCTCTTCTATATTTTCCGACAGCTTCATTCCGTTGGTCCGTGGTTCGCTTGTAGCTCTCGACTAGCCGTTTCGTTTCCCGCCTTCTATCTGCTTCGACCCCTCTGTCCCGCGCAAGCAACTTGCTGCATTCCCTTTCCTTCGCCTTCGGGCATACGCATGCACCGTATTGTTCGTGTCGCAGCTTTGCTTGTTGGCGCCTGTAGATAGGCACAGGGAGATTTCGCGACCGCACACGGATGAACGCAGTATCAGCAGAACAGTCCTATCGTAAGCACTAAATCCGCGTTCGGAACGATGTCGGTATCCTCAGAGGTTCGCGGACAAACTTTTCCCCGCTTCAACCAACCACTTGCTGTTCCGGTTGAATGCTGAGCAGGCAAGATACGCGCTGCACCCCTCCCTCACAAGAAGAGTGCTTGGGAAAATCATCAAGCGGACAAGAGCGAACCATCGCACGTCTTTACCTAAACCACCGTTGCCAGGGAGTTGTTGGCCTCACAAGAAGAGCGCTTGGGAAAATCATCAGGCGGACAAGAATAACTCATCGCATGTCTTTGCCTAAACCACTGTTGCCAGGGAGTTGTTGGCCTCACAAGAAGAGCGCTTGGGAAAATCATCAAGCGGACAAGAACAACCCATCGCATGTCTTTGCCTAAACCACCGTTGCCAGGGAGTTGTTGGCCTCACAAGAAGAGCGCTTGGGAAAATCATCAAGCGGACAAGAACAACCCATCGCACGTTTTTATCTAAACCACCGTTGCCAGAGAGTTGTTGGCCTCACAAGAAGAGCGCTTGGGAAAATCATCAAGCGGACAAGAGCGAACCATCGCATGTCTTTGCCTAAACCACCGTTGCCAGGGAGTTGTTGGCCTCACAAGAAGAGCGCTTGGGAAAATCATCAAGCGGACAAGAACAACCCATCGCACGTTTTTATCTAAACCACCGTTGCCAGGGAGTTGTTGGCCTCACAAGAAGAGCGCTTGGGAAAATCATCAAGCGGACAAGAACAACCCATCGCACGTTTTTATCTAAACCACCGTTGCCAGAGAGTTGTTGGCCTCACAAGAAGAGCGCTTGGGAAAATCATCAGCAAACAAGAGCGAACCATCGCACCGACGAAAAAGAAGGCATCAAGTCGTGCCGCCCCTGCGTGCCACCACCAGGCGGCCGGCTGGCGCCAGAATCTGAAGAGGGGTCGACATGAGTGAACCAGAACCAGTGTACGATGACTTTCGCGCACTTCCTTCTCTACGGCTCCGGGTATGCTTTCCAAGAGAAATCCTGCTTTAGGAACTTTCCGAAGGAGGCGCAGTCCAAAAGGCATGCGTGGCAAGTAACACGAAAGCCTTCTTTTCTCCGAAACTGGCTCGAATCTCTTTCCAGTAAACCAGACTCGGGTTGTGCTGCGTCCTCAAGGATTGACACGTCTCCCTTTCACCCTGAGCTTCGCACACGTGTCAGATTCTGTGGTCCGCGTTTCAAAACTGGTAGTAGAAGATTGCTGCGTCTGACATGAGCCTGCGAGCGTTTAACTACGTCACCGCAACACACCAGGGTTTCCCCCGGCTTCGTCCTATCCAGGCATAGTTCACCATCTTTCGGGTCCCAACAAGTGTACTTAACCTCAAATCCCTTTCCAGTAAATCAGGATCGGGCTGTGCTGCGTCCTCAAGGATTGGCACATCTCCCTTTCAGTGCGGCTTGTAGATTTGACACCCTAAGCTTCGTACGCGTGTTAGACTCCTTGGTCCGTGTTTCACGACGGGTAGTAGAAGATCGCTGTGTCTGACATGACCCTGCGAGCGTTTAACCACGTCAGGCCAATGCGCGGGCGAACTACCTCGAACCAAACACTCACCGTACAGCCGACGTCAGAGGAACTCATCAATCAGCTATCGGCCACGGAGCCGAAAATAAGTGACGACAATGTTTTGGTCATCGTGAAAAAGCTGCAGGACGCGCTGTCCGACAAATCCGTGTTCGATGAGTTCAGCCACGTGGGGAGCAAAGTGCTCAAATTGTGCTGCGCGGAGTGGGTGTTTCGCAGCTTTCTGGACGAGAACGTGTCGCTTCTGACATATTACATCCGAGAACTGACATCGTCTCGGAAGGTTGAAGCCGTCGCGAAGCGCTGGGGCGTCGATTTACTTGTTTCTACCAAGGACAACAAATCGTATGCCTCATCGATTTAGCTGCAGGAGGATGTTCACACGCACCCCCGCAAACATTTGCCCCCGACGGGGATTCCCCACTTTTAGAGCCGTACCCTCTTACCCCTTTTTACCTCTATTTTGCATTCCTCACCTAGATAACATCTTCCTCGAAGAAGACTTGATGCTAGCATCAACCATGCATGAGAGGCAGTGCTCTGCCTAAACATTAAACTACGATTTGCCCCCCGACGGAGATTCACCTGGCTGTGACGAGCTGCGAACAGCCTGACGAACCAGACTCGCACCGCTGTCCTGTCTACACTCAGGTTCCGCGCTGATGATGGTCTGCCTTGTGTGTCCGTGGCTCAAAGAACGAATAACACGGCGCAGACCAGTGCGGTGTTGAGCACATATCCATTCCAAACATCCCCCTGTTGGCACACCTTTATCTTAGTGCCAGGCGGTCTCGTCCGCCAGTCAGAACGCCCCCGGCTGCGCCACCATCGGTGCAACAATCATCTTTGACAGGGCCACGGCTCGCTCCGCGCCCACGGCGCAACGACTTGCGCCCGCCGTAGTAGTACGGGATAGTAGTGGGGCGACCGGATACTCCTCGGAGAGATGGTCCCTGCACTCTAACTCGTCTCTCTCTCTCTCTCTCTCTTAGTTTCTTTCGCATGCTCTTGATCCTAGACATTGGTTACGATGACTAGCGTTTGCAACGTTTTTTAACACCGCCTTAGGGGAAAGGCGAACGGCAGAAGAGGCTTTCAACCGTGCCCGCATGATCGTGGCAGAATGGGAGGCAACGAACGGCAGTCAGCGCCGCTGTGCTGGAAACGTTGGCCAATCTCCGTCTTGCGTTTGCGCTCAGTGTTCGCGCTGAGGAAAAGATAAGGTAAAAAAGGGAAATCTAATCAGCCGGCAAGCCACAAATTGTTTCGAACCTGACTTGCCAAAGCAAGGAAGTAAAGTGTACACGAAAGAAGCCATGCATGCCCCCCCCCCCCCCTAGGGCTATGTAGGATGGAAACGTTGGAAACGTTTCCGTTTCCGTTTCCGTTTCCGTTTCCTTCTTTTTGGCGGTGGATGGAAACGCCGTTTCTTTTCAAAAGAAACGGCTGGTATGCCACTAGTATACTGGCTGAAGGTCCGACCGGAAATGTGTTCCGAACGGCGGACCCCGCAATCCAGTGGGAAACCATGGACAAGGAGGCTCCGAAAAGAGGGAGGAAAGAAGCATAAGAGTTGCGACCGCGTGGAGCAGACGCAACCACACGCATCCGGTTGTGCTGACTTTGAGGTCTGCAGCTCTTTACATCAATGGCTGTTGTGGCGACGATGCTCTGTTATGCGAGGCTGTTGGCCAACGCGCTGAAGACGATCGGGAAAGCACAAATAGACTCTACAGATACGATCGTTCAGCGCCACAGGCTACAAGACCGGGGTCTTTCGGCGGTGTAAGACAAAGAGGGAGTGTAATCAGCATCAGGAGGTGAGAAGGGCACACGTATGCCGGGGCAATGTTGAACCCGCCAGAAAAGCGATGGCCACGCAGTAACGTGTGCGTTAAACATCGCTTGCCACAGTGCACCTTGCATACGACGTCGGGTGGCAACCGTCACCGGAAGGGGCGGTGTTGTCGGAGCATAGACAACGACGGCAGGAAGAAACCACCAACAATGCAGAAGAGGACGGCAGATTCAACAAGCCCCACTCACATGAGAACGTGGGTTGGAAGCAGCAGAAGACGAAGTGGTAGGCACAGAAGAGTGGAATCTGGTGTCAGAAAACATCCACATGTGACGACATTCTGCATCATTAGCTTGTGGTTACCTATTTGCTCGTGTCAGATCGCCGACGAAAGAAAGCGGTGAGCACCGGCGACTGCTCTGCACAAACGAGGCCGCGACGACACACAAGAAGGGGCCGAGCCAAGTCGAAGAACAGCCCAGGAAGGGCCCTGAAGAGTCAGAGAGCCCGCCAGAAGACGGAGGAAGAGAAGTGCCCGCTGGTAGATCAAAAGAAGAAGGTCTGAAAGGAAAGCCAAAATTTGGCTGGAAACGGACACCCGACGGACACACAGAAGGACCCGTGAAGTGGTATCCTATAGGACCCCTCAGCATGAAGAGCCTTCCGGCGTTTCTTTTAAAAGAAACGGAAACGTTTCCGTTTCCGTTTCCGTTTCCGTTTCCTTATTTCGAAAAAACTAAAAGAAACGGCGTTTCCATCCAACTTAGCCCTAGGGGGGGTCAAAAGCTGTCAAAATAGGTCATTTTTTTGGGAACCACATAGGGGCTCCTAAAAGGCAATAAAATTTGGTAAACCGCCCCAGAACCGTATAGAAATGCCTAAAACATGCTTTTTGGCTGCTGAAGTGCCCCGAAAAGGCCTTTTTACGAGTGCCCAATTTTTGGACTCAGGGTGGACACCGTTTGGTACCGGTGTTCTTCTTTTTAGGTGACAACCCCAAAAATAGTGACAGCATGAACCGAAGAAGGAAAACAACACTGCCCAAACCTATGTATTTTTACTCAAAAGACTTTCCTGAGAGTTGGGGATGGTGGGGCTTCGTAGGAGGCATCGACAAGCGACTCAATGAGGTACGGCTTCGTAACGTGCCGCCCCCTCGAGTCCTTGACGTCAGCGCCAGCTTTCGTAGTGGCCTGTGTCGTGTAGCGTGCTACCGCAAGCTGCAGATACCCTGCCCTGAGCTGCTATGTCGTGGCAGCCCTATGAATCCACCGCCGAACCTTTTCGTTCAAGTCCAGTTTTCTATTTTTGTTCAAGCTCAACGTGCGTTGGGGTTAGGTACCAGATACACCCCGGTGACCAGTATTGTCTTCCGTGCGTGTGCAATGCGACCCTTTCGGGGTGGTGTACGAAAGGCGAACTTGAATAAAAGACACTGTCGCGTGCATCCCTTCAACAAAAACGTTGGGATCTGGAAAATCCCACTACGGATGAGAGCATCTCATTGTTTTTCTCGGAAAGACATCGAACTTTGTGAATATCGCCCCAGCAGCAGTTCGGGGAAGAGCTGCTGCCTGCGGTGTCAACAACACCTCAGCTTGCGCAAGACCCAGAGAGCCTTTTGGGACGTTGTTAACCATCCAGACGAGCAACGTTCATAGCTGCCTTCCTCCTGGGTGTCGTTCGCCCTTTTGTTGCTTCCATTTGTGGCTGCCTGTACGTGATTGTAGTCTCATCTTTGCATGGTATGAACAGTGAAGCACACCCACAGGCTGCTAGCCGGTACCAAACGGTGTCCACCCTAAAACCATCAACTAATACACCCCCCCCTGGGCCATTTTCCATGAAACTTCCCCCAAAAACACGTTTCCGGGCATTTCTGAGGCGGGTTGCATG